>OX345642.1:7302775-7330275 GCA_947044365.1 Petrosia ficiformis | reverse complement strand
AGTCTGCAATTTAGTATAATGTTAATAATTATCATAATAAACAGATACTTAAATGTTATAAACCACTCCTTGTACTGTATAGGGACTTGTGAAGCGACACTCAGTCTGCAATTTAGTATAATGTTAATAATTATCATAATAAACAGATACTTAAATGTTATAAACCACTCCTTGTACTGTATAGGGACTTGTAAAGCGACACTCAGTCTGCAGTTTAGTATAATATCATAATAAACACATACTTAAAGTATTAATATATTTTTCTCCTCTGTTCCTCTCTCTGTCCCTCTCTCCCTCTGTCTCCCTCTTCATCTCTGTCCCTACCTCTCTCCCTCTCCATCTCTGTCTCTACCTCTCTCCCTTTCTCCCTCCCTCTCACAGCAAGAGAACTATTGGTGTTGGTAGTATAACAGTGAGACAGAATGCTAATTTAGATCGTGTTAGAGTCACTTGTGGACACTGTCGAAGATCTATACTAGTTAGTAACTTAGTTTTCTTCTATTTATGTATATGTATATATGTATGTACATGCATGTATGTATTGACAATGTATAAATATATGTATTTACATGTATGTATTATATTGATGTAAAAATTTTACAATACATGTATGTGTAACTATGGATGTGGCATGTATGTATATATATGTATATGTATGTATGTATTTATGTATGTATATATGTATGTATATATATATATGTATGTATATATGTATGTATATATGTATGTATATATATATATGTATGTATATATGTATGTATATATGTATGTATGTATATAATTTATGTATGTATATATGTTTGTATATACGTATGTATGTATGTATGTATGTATATATGTATGTATATATGTATGTATGTATATATGTATGTATGTATGTATGTATGTATGTATGTATGTATGTATGTATGTATATATGTATGTATGTATGTATGTATATATGTCATCCTTTTAAAATCATTATTTCTTTTCTCCATTCAGTGGCCAGCTCACACTGCAGTTGCCAGATGTCCTCATTGTAGAGGAAGATCTTATATTAATTATAGCTGGATGAAATATCGGGCAATGTTTTGTGCTCTTCTCGGCCTTTTCTTTATATTCGCTGGATGTATAGTGACTGTACGTTTATCCATCTGTTTATCTGCATGTCATTTCTAATGGTGTTATAAACCTGACCTGACACTGTCCATCCATCCATCCATCCATATATCTATCCATGCACTCACAGTCCATCAATCCAACCATCCATCCACTCACCATTCATCCATCTATTTCATACATTTGTCTGGTTTCTTTTTATCACATAAGCACTCAACACTAATTACTTATGTGAATAGCTAATTAACATAGGGTTAGCATTCTTAATGACCAATATTTAAAATCCACCAACACACTTAATAATACAATAGTAGTAAAAGTATCTTATATAGTTTTAAATGTACAAGGAGAAAACAGACAAGTAAATATCTCTTTATCTTATAATAATTATAATCTCTTATCAGCTATGGTTACTTACTTACAGTATATATACATAATTTACATAACCTTGTAAATGGTTGATTCAGTTAACGTCTACATGTCTGTATATTATATCCTCAGGGTGTGACTCTAGGAGTTGCTATCAGCCAAGGAGGTTAGTCATATAGTATCTCTATAGTATATTAGATAATTTTATTCTATTTATAAAACTTGTACCCTTCAAGAGATATCATATATATTTATTATATATTTAGTTAACTATAACTAAAACCCCTTTTAGTAAGGCATTGTGACTTTTAGTTAACTAAATCGTAACTAAATTACATGTGTATTGTAATAACGATTACTATTTAGTTAACTAAAACTAAAACCCTTTTAGTAAGCCTAAAATTGTGATAAACTAGACATACTATGTCATTATTGTCATACTAAAACATACTTTACTAAAATTGTATATAATAGTATTTATTTCTTTCTTGTACAGGTATATATGTCATCTCTGTGGGTGAGTGTAATTATTATAACAAATATAAGCACATTAATACTCTTCCGATATAAATGATCGTTAATTAGCTTTGACAGTAAGCTAGTTGTTAAATTTTTGTATCCATGAAGAGCAACTGTTAAAGTCATGGGCCTTGTGTAGAAATGGTTGAATGAGCAGTAAGGGGCCTTGTGTAGAAATGGTTGAATGAGCAGTATTTCTTATGTAAACTTGAAAGCTTATTATGTCTGTCATAAAGGTGAGAGTTCATCTGTTCTTTCCTTCTTGTATATAGGGTTTTTTGCGTCTGGAATTGGTCTATTAATTCGTTCCTTTTTCTACTGTATCATGACTAGGAGCATACAGGAAGTATAATCCTGCTGTCTATCTATGATGCACACCTTGAAGTAATAAACATAACTTTAAAGAGTGTACTCACTTGTATTGTGTAACTATTATAGGCCCGATTTAAATGAAAGTATTATTTCATAAATATATGTGGTGTATTTATTTTGGTTTTTACTAATGTTCAATGATATTCTATAGTTTTTAAAATGTGACACACAATAGACAAGTAGTCATGTATAAAAGTATAATGATATGACAGTCATGACACAAGGGGGCTATGTTGCTAATAGTACTTCATATTCTATCAGAGACAATGAAAGTCATTGGATATTGTTCAATTTACAACTCCATTGTGAACAAGCTATTGACTAATCGGTTCTTTTTCCTGTAACAAGAAATATACACGTGTTTTTCATAATCCGTATTTTATGGAATGTACAAACCATAGTTTTAGCACCCAAGTGTAGTCCTGTTTCTTGTATTTTAACACAAAAAAGCGTTTCCTTTGTGATTGAATAATTTTTACTGTTGAATAATCTATGACGTGTGTAATAATGATATAGGAGTGATTTAAAAATTTAATCAGAGCATGATGTCATGATGAGACTATAAATATAATTTTTGTACACACATATATCCGATAGATACATACATACTAGTTTAAGTGTGAAAAATACAAGTGTATAAACGTATAGAAAAAAAAACTGCTAAAGAACATGGAGAACATGGAAAACCTGTTACAAGTAATTGTGTTTATGAGAAATTCAGGACGATAGTGCGCTAGTTTCATTGATTCCATTCACCTCCTCTTTGACTACAATTCCTCCTCCAACATTTAGTGGTATTTGCAGCGATATATCTTCATTAACGTGATTTGTCATCGGGCTTCCGTTCCAGCATTCGCTCCTTTGTCCATTGAGATAATTAAACGTATGGCTATTAACTGTACCCCATGGAAGTGATGACAGAGGAAGAGTTGCTCCCGAAGTTGATGTGTGTGGGTTTGCAGAGCTGAAGACAGTAGTAACATTACCACTCACCATGTTTGTCTTGCACATTGAACAAGAACATGATGTCGGAACTGATGGACGGAAAATTGGAGTATTTGGTGTAAATGCCCAGCCTGTACCATTGGGGAACAGAGCGGAAGGATGCAGTCTTGTTGAGTAAGTTGGCGTTGGTTGTGACAACTGTTGTGACAACTGTTGTGTCTGCATTTTTTGAGGAGGTCCACACAATGGTATGCTATGGTTTGTAATAGGTTGTCCAAGAGGTAGACTTCCAGACTGAACTGTTGCAAGAGATTGTGCAGGTATTAACCGACAATTGAGTTCACCATTTGCCACAATATTGGGTGGAATATGCATTGTTGCATGGGAAAACATTCTTTGACCTGTTATATAGAAAAATATGTACATTCATGGGTCTGAATTTATATTCAGCTACATACCTGGGATTCCACTGCGTTTTTTCCTCCATATCTCAAACCCTAATTTCTTAATGTTCCTCCTTGCATTAGCGAACCAGTCGTTCAACTGACGCAGTGTCATACCCGATATCACAGCCAGCTGCTGTTTTTCTTGTTTTGTAGGGTAAGGGTTGAATGGATGTTCCTCGATCCACTGCACAAGTACAGAAGGGTTTCTTCTCTGTTTTCTTCTCTCTGATCGATATGAAGAGACAGAACACTCCGGACTACTGGTATTTACGCTTTCTTCATCCTCTGCTGGTGTTTGCATGGTGTGATCCGAATGCAGACCATTGCCGTAAGAGGATGGTGAGGATGATTGCATGCTATGATAGTAATACAGATCTTCAGAGAGGTAAAAGCTGACTTCAACAGTTGAATACTTCAAAAACGAATATAGTCCACAGTGCACTACATATGTATCATATGCACACGAGGCAGCTGTTTCCCGGGGTATTGGCGTATTTTTTTTAGCGTAACTGATATACTGCGCATGCTCAGGAAAATACTTTTTTTCCCACACTCTTGGCAAGCAAAAAACATACTAAACCAAAAGAGTATGTATAATTATATGCATACATGAACATTGTATAGTTATAATTTAGTTATAATTGGCCATCTGACTAGCCAAAATAATTAATAATAATATTATATACCGTTATACGTAGGCTATAGTTTAGGCACTGCAAGACGTTGCCAAAAGCAAGTTGCCAATTTGTTATGTAGACAGGGAAGTTACATTAGACGTTGTTGGTTTAATATGTATACAAACAATAAAGGCCATTAGTCTCTGTTAAGAGTAGCATCTATGTAAGTCTTCGTAAAATATATATATTATATATATATATGTATATATATATATATATATATATAATTATATATATATATATATATATATATATATGAATATATGTAGTATGCTAACAGGTCCTATATACAAAATATAGGACCTGAGTTTTGTGTCCGGGGATGTGATATAGCTCGAGCCTGTGAGGGCTATATCACATCCAAGGACACAAAACGAGGGTTCTATACTTTGTATATAGGACCTGTTAGCATACTATATACAATATATTGTATGATGGTGAGATCTCCTGCATAGTGTGCACATGGAAGGTCTATATACAATATATAGAACTCACCACATCAAAGGGATGATGTCACCATCATATATATAATACATTGTCACAACCAGTAAATTATATACTAGTAATGTGGAAGAGATGATTGGTTACAATACAGTAACGGTGTCTCTTTGAAAATAGCAATCACGCTTACTCATCAAATAGTTTAATATAATCATGACAAGGTTGTTAGGAACAATGTATTGGATTTTATATCCTTAATTATTATACAAAGAATCAATATAGTGTTGAAACTAAAAACATTACCAGGTACGTAGCAATGAATAAAGTCCTTTAGCAGCCCTACATTGGTTCCTATGTATCTGCAACACAGCTGCACAATTAACTGTATGTAAATTCTTCACAACAATCATATAACAGTGTGTTTGATGCTATGCTGGTACTAAATATGCAACAAATAACATGTTTACAAGTCAGTTTGTTAATGAAGGGTAATCCAATTAAGGTAATTGAAATCAACATTGCCTATTTATCAAGCAATAATTAATTACAATATTACATGCACACTACCAAATTGAGTGTGGTATAATTAGACTGAATCAGAAAGTGATTGTTCAGTTATGAATAAATGGAATATACATACATAAGTAATAAATAATAACTATTCAGCAGTAGTATAGTATGAATGAAAATAAATGGACACAAAAAAAAACAAAAAAAAACAGCAGATTGAGTGAAATGGGAATGACAGATGATTGGTGAATTAACTGTTGCACATCAGAGACAGAACAGCTAATGGAAAGTTTTATTATACAAGCAAGTAATATTATATGTATCTATGAAAGTACATTATAAACATACAACACATACACAGAAGATAATATCATAGACAGTACAATAATTTTGCTATCTTTTCGATCAAGTCATTTGACATCTAAGTTTGCATGGCCGTAGTATTGTGTGTCCGATCAGACAAAACTGAGTAGACAAAAGAAAATAATACAATAATATAAATTATTATTATCATATTTTACGTACATTATTTAGTATATACATACAATCATAGTTAATATATGCAAGTGTTGGTTTGATAGTAACAGTTGGTTGGTACAAGAGTCCAGATGGCGTTTGTTCCAAGTATACTGAAACCCGCAGCTGTGGTTTAACCACAATTGTTCATTAATTCTTAACATTCAAGGAAGTGCATAAACTTAAGATAGCCATTATTGAGCATTCTGTTGATTGGGCTAAAATTCTTGTTTACTTTCATTTGCAGTATAATATATACTGTTTTCTGCAATTGTTAATTTTCATTATACCACACTGTCCTTCTGGTTATAATGTGTGTGTATTAAATGAAACATACATACTTGTTGTTACTGGTTCTGTAGATGCACATTCTGGTAATAGCTGATCTGGTGAATGTTGTTGTAAATATGAAGTATCACCAACATCGATGCTTTGTGATGAATGATCATGTGTTCTTAACTGAATACCTGCTGTAGTAGCATCTGCTGTATATACTTGAGCTGTTAAAGGCGAGTGTAATGGTGCAGCATTACCAGACGAGGGACGTGAGTGTAAGCTAGGAAAAGATACAGGATTTGATAAGAGAGGTGTTGAAGGCCATTGTGCCATTGGTAAAGTTGACATTCCTATTCCCATCATGGACGATCTTGAGGTTGGAGTGGACATGCCATAGATACCTCCAAAAGGTGAAGTTGAAGTTGATGGCTGCAGTGATGTCTCATATGAAGACAAACCGTTTGTCATATGGGTAGATCCCATTCCCAATGAGGAATGTTGATGCGGTGGGTAACTGCCATGTAATCCAGTGGCTAGTGGGCTGTATGCATAAGGTGAGGTAGAGGATAGTCCAGGATACGAGCTCCCTGTATATTAATAATAAATTATAATTTCTATGTGTGTATGTATCTACATCTGTTGTAACTTCATGGATGAGTAGCAAAAGATTTGCAGGTATCACATTTGACTGCATGCAACATTAGACAATGGCTTGTACATGTTGTATATAGAAGTATACTAAACAAACATTTTACAATACACAATAATTGTATGAGCATTATTTCATTTGTTACTAAATACACACAGTTTACAAGCAACACCTACCTGAGTAAGTATCTGTTGATAAGCTTGGTCTCTGCAAAGGAGTTGGAAAGTAGTCCAAGGAAAATGTTGATCTTCCTTCCAACCATGTTTTCATACCGATTTTCTTTATTCTGCGTCTCGCATTTGCGAACCAAGTGGAGAGTTGTGTGAGATTCATTCCTGAATAGTAAGCTAAGTATTGTTTTTCTGCTTTAGTTGGGTAGGGATTGGATTGGTGGTCCTCTATCCATTTCACTAATACTGCAGTGTTCCTCATTCTTCTTACTGAATAAGATAGACTAGAAGTTGATGATGTTGATTTCTGGTGATGAATGCTACCACTCTCTGACATAACACACTAGTAGAAATATAATATAGGGTAGTTTTGATGTTATGGTGCATGCACTCTATACTGCAAATGCACCATCCACTGTCAAGTTCACTGCTGAAAAAGTATATACTTTACCATAGAAAACGTTATTAGTCTACAAGATCAGCGAGAGCTTTGTGATATTTAGTTCCAGATAATCACTGTTATATGCTAAGGCAATTTTGGCTTTGTATGGATTCACTTTAAGTGGAGCACTTAAGAGCACTTAATTTAATAAGTGAGTGGGTGTACTATTGTCAAAATGCATGCTTGTTTCTGTTTAACTACAACTTATTTTTCTTTTAAAGAAGAGAAAATTTGTTACAAATAACACAGAGAGAGAGAGCTATTATACTGTCATCAGATGCAGTTTAGAAAGCAAAAACAAAAGAAAACAATAATTAAAAAAATAGCATAATTATACAGTTATAGCAAAAAATGATCACAAATATATTTACCCATGCTCTGTCTCATCAGTTTCTGTTGATGAAGACATTGATGATCCTTCTGGAGATAATCTATAACGTTTATCACTAGATATATTGGGTTCGTTAAATGAATCGTGAGTTATATAACCATCTTCTCTGTAAATCAGTGTATCTTGAGAACTTGGAGAACTAGTATAGGACAATGGTGGACTAAAAGGTGCATTAGGTACAAGAAACGGTGTATTTTCATTAGTTTCGGAATCAACATCATCAACTAGTTCATTGGAAGTACTATCCCACGAATTAATCGAATGTGTTAATGAACTCTGTCCATCTCCTCTATGCTCTTTCATATGGGTTATTATATAATCATTTTCTACTACAGGGTGTTGAATCATCTGTTCCATTGAATAATTTCGATGTCTATTCTGTTTCTTAGAGCTGTGAAAAGTGTAAGGTAGGATCAATGAAACTTGAATGGAAAGTAATTTTAAATTTTAAATTGACTGAAAAGCCTTAGAAGACAAAGAGTGAATTGAAATTTTAAAGTAGCTTTAAATATCAGCACTGCATGTTATATTAATATACACTTACCATTTGCGGTACTGCCAGTAAACCACACCCATTATGATTGTGGAAATTATTACAACAAAAAATAATATAACGACCACTGAAACCACAGTTATTACACCTGCAGAAAAAAACCACATGGTATGAATAATTTATCAGTAAATTATGTGTGTGTGTGTGTGTGTGTGTGTGTATGTGTGTATGTATGTATATATATATATGTATGTATATATGTATGTACGTATGTATGTATGTATGTATGTATGTATGTATGTATGTATGTATGTATGTATGTATGTATATATGTATGTATTTATGTATGTATGTATGTATGTATGCATATATGCATGTTTGTATGTATGTACAGGTATGTACATGTATGTGTGTATGTATGTCTGTATAGATATATGTATTTATGTATGTCTGTATGTACATGTGTATGTATATATGTATGTATCAATGTATGTATGTATGTATGTATGTGTATATATATACATGTATGTTTGTACATAAGCATAAATGTAACTGTATATATATGCATGCATGTATGTATGTGTATGTATATCTGTAATAATGTAATTATGCATGTATATGTATATAACTTGCAACATAATAATTATGAATAATAATAGACAATATTTTCGTATTTCTATGCTCTTTAATTCTTAAACAAACATTTAAACCTGGTTTACCCTCCCACAGGTGAATACCAGCCCACTACTGCCCAAAAACTAATTAGTGGTTTAGAAATGACTCACCAGTACAATGTGGAGTCTTGACATAACAACTCTCTCTGCTAATAGTTTGATTAGAATCAAGAGATACAATGGCATCCAATACAAATGTATAATTTTTATTAGACTTCAAAGTTTTAGAAGAAAATTCATAAGATGTTGTATTAGCTGTAACTTCTACACTGCTTGATGTATTTCCAGTTTTGTACGTTAAATTATATTTTAATAATTTTGTGGTTGAGGTATCATAGATGTCAGTGTACCAGTTCAGTTTGACACAAAAACACTTTTCCAAAGATTGATCTATCAAAACTGCTGTGAAATTTTTAATACTGACGGGATCAGAAGAGGGGAGCTCTAAAATGAGAATAATCATAATTAACTGATAATAAATACATAGACACACACATACAGACACACATATACAGACACACACATACAGACAGACAGACAGACACACATACAGACACAGACACAGACACTTACACATACAGACACATACATACACAGACAGGCACATACACATACAGACACACACATCACATACAGACACAAACAGACAAACACATACAGACAGACAGACAGACAGACATTTACAGACAGACAGACAGACACACACAGACAGACACATACATACACAGACAGACACATACACATACAGACACACACATACACATACAGACACAAACAGACAGACAAACACATACAGACAGACAGACAGACAGACAGACAGACACATACAGACACATACACATACAGACACATAGACAGACAGACAGACAGACACATAGACATACAGACAGACAGACAGACACATACAGACACAGACAGACACATAGACACATACAGACACAGACAGACAGACAGATACACACTGAGACAATAGAAAGACATTCTTTTGAACAAATAAATTACTTTTTGGTATCTTTGATACAATACATCACATCAAAATAACATGTAACAATAAATACAATGCAACTTGTAAAACAATAACTCATTTATATTATCTAATTAACACCTCCAAAGAAGCTGTATACAGTATGTTACAAATTAATAAGTAGTAATTGTTGATAATACACATTACTCACTTGCTGTTTTGAACACTTGAGGGGAAGATGGTGGACCGCGACCATTTATAGTCCATGCGAAAACTTGCACAGTATATGCAGTATCAGTTGATAGATTAGTTAAAGTGATATTTCGTGAGCTGGTATTTACACATTGTGAAATATTTGTAATGAGATCTTCTCTGAGTAATAAAATGTCTTTATGTGTGTTTCGAAGTGAGGTCTTTGTTTTTGAATTTTTATCATTCCAAATGATATTTTCTTTATCAGTTAGTAATGGTGTTTTGTAATATTCAACAGTATAAAGAACTATATCACCATTCTGTTGGCTGATTGGTGGTGGTAACCAGGATAAAGCCATAGAAGAACTTGTCAACTCAAGTAAAGTTATGTTCTGTGGTGATCCAACAGGAACTATATAAAATGTATAATTGTTATTATATGATATTCTGTGTTATATATATAGTGTTCTAAGAATTGAAGGGAGGTGGCAAAATTTTATTAACTTAATTAAAAAGGGTGGCATTGGATAACGAGGGTATGCTAATCTAAACATAATTAATGTAGTGATTTCATACATAAATATATCAGGAGACTTCCTGCTAAAATTAAATTTAACCTCTCAGATAATTTTTGAACAAGTCACACTCATATACAAAGGTCCCGTGCAAAAATATAGCACTACAAATCTATAAGAACTAATTACTGTCAAGTTTCCATAGTAAACACATGTTTGACAAAGTTCTCAACATCTCGGGTAGATTGTTGATAAAAAGCTGCTAAGATTTAATTACTATTGGACACGACAAGATATCTCCCTAATATAATATTATACACACATACATACATAAATACATACATACATAAATACATACATACATACATACATACATACATACATACATACATACAAACATGAAAAAACACACACATGCTACTAAGCTATAGTGTATTAGATCATAATTTTTGGCACAAGGTATTATTATATTCTTGGAAAACAAAACCACTAACTGTTGTTATTGACTGAAAAATTACTCACTATTATACTCACTACAAACCATGAGAACTTGAGTGGGAGGCAATGTACACCCTGAAATTCTACTCATGCTTCTACTAGCTACCAGCTGCATCATAGTTTTGCATTAGATGTTATTCATTGCAGCATAGCTTAATAGTTTATAGTTGATCTACGTTACTCGTGAGTTGAGTAAAAATAACAGGGAGGAATCGAATAATTACTCAAGAATGTGACAGTGAGAGAGAGAGGAGAGAAAGATAGAGAGAGAGAGAGAGAGACAGGGAGAGATATAACCAGAGAGACAGAGAGAGGGATAGACGTAATGAGAGAGGACTAGACAGAGCAAGAGACGACAGAGAGAGAGAGGGGAAATTAATAGTTCAGTGTGAAGTGTTGTATATACATTAACAGAATGTGAAGATGAGTTAGAGACACCTATAGATATACGAGAGGAATGTAAACTAGACGAGGAAGAATAGTGGGAGAGAGATATGAAACTATAGTAAGAGAGCAATAACAGATGAAGTATGTCCACCGAGAGAGTGCTATCAAAACTATATACTACTCACTTCACTAATTATTAAATACCATTTGATGTAGTATGTTGTTATATATACAGTGTAGTATTGAGCTATACACAGGGGGTGTGGAAACAGCCAATCATGCATAATAAATTTAGTGAATGTCTGGTAAATTAAAACTAGCTATATACAAAGTATATGGAAAGCAGGACAAGTGATGAAAATAGGCCAAAATGAATGGCAATTGGCTCACTATTAACACACTCCTGGTTATACAAACAGCTATATACCTCCATCCATTGTTTTAACAGCAATAAAATCTGATAATGGTCCATTTCCTTTAGAATTAACTGCAGAAACTTGAAAATAGTATACTGTATTTGGGTTAAGACCAGTGATATTGAGAGAAGTCTGTGTCCCTCTAATCTGTTTACTGGGACAGTTAGTACAAGCTATTAAATAATATAATATGATCCCATTTTGTTTCCCAAGTTCAACTGGAGACCACTTCAAATGTATTGAAGTTGAATTGAGAGAATAGCCTTGTAAGTTCATTGGAGCTCCTGATGGCTCTGTGTGTGTGTGTGTATAATAAAAATAATGATGCTAATGTGGAGATAATGAAGTACAAGTGTTAGTATCTTGATAACACATTGAACATATGTACACATACATACATACATATGTATATACATCATATAAGCATGTATGTACATTTGTACTACATAAAAACCTGTGTATTAATACACATACACATAATATATACGTAAATAAATTTATTTTAATAATGTTAATGAAAACAGCCTATTTAGCTAATTGCAATCTCAATTATAATTCCAGGTTATAACATGACTACTTTACTACATCAATCTCACACTCGCTCCCTAGCAACCACTGATAGTGGGTTATAGGAAGAATGTGTTAACTCTTCACACTATTGTAATAACCAATATAAATCTTGTATTCACCCATTAAACAAGGATGACTTCCAGACAAGCAAACAAGGTGAGAAATAAAATTAAAAGTTTATAACAAGAAGCTAAATCTCTCAGTAGGGGATGTTATATCTTACCTTAGAAAGGATATACAGTTTAGTAACATCACACACTATTGTGGATTCAGTTTTGTATGAATGTATGGGGATTGTCTATACCATGCTTAAACATGTACCTGTGGTTTAGAATCTGATTTAAATTTTAAATATAATTTCCATTTTCTCACAGTTTGTTTATTGTTTTGTAATGGAGGTACCTTCCTGTCATTTATGAGTAAACAATTTCTAATGCATGGGGATATTTGAAAAGGAAGTGCTACCATGAAAACGATGAAATGTGTATAAAAACTATATACATACATGTATCCCAAATGCACATAAGCAGAGCTAGTGAGAGAGATTTTCCCATAAATTAGCATTGTATATCTTCTACATAATATAAAATGTTAATACATTTAATATACAAGAAATGTTGTATACACACACATAAACTCAGTTTGAACAGATAAATCAATGTGTTTAACATGGCTGTTACAGGTACTTTGTTGCTAAGCAATACAATTGCAATTTGAACACACAAGAAAATTAGTGATTGCAATAAGAAAATGAATAGATTATAAAGATACATTGATGGATACAAAGATTGATACATAGAAATGTATATAGATATTTACATAATTATGTAAGTACATGTACATATATAGATATATACATGTATAATTACATACATGTGTAGATATATACATGTATATGTATAAATGTAGATAAATACATGTATATGTACAAATGTAGATATAGGTACAAGTAGATATGTACATATGTAGATATATACATGTATATGTAGATGTGTAGATATATACATGTATATGTAGATGTGTAGATATATACATGTATATGTAGATGTGTAGATATATACATGTATATGTATAAATGTAGATATAGGTACAAGTAGATATGTACATATGTAGATATATACATGTATATATATATGTAGATATCTAATGTAGATATAGATATGTAGATGTGTAGTTACATGTGTAGGTACATATGTACACGTGTAGATATGTAAATATGTAGACACAAATGTACATATGTACATGTACATACATATGTACATGTACATGGACATTATATCATTATACAAAAATATTGAATTGCATATTAAAAATAATAATGAATCATTTCAAATACATAATATACATACATACATACATACATACGTACATACATACATACATACATACATACATACATATATATAATGCATATACATACATACATACATACATACATACATACATACATACATACATACATACATACATACATACATATATATATACATACGTACATACATACATACATACATACATACATACATACATGTATACATACACACATACATACATACAGACATATAGACATTATACAAACTAAATTATAGCCTATATCCTCATTATTAATTATAAACACAATATCACATTAAGTCGGACAATGGGAGTTTATTAAGAGGATGTTATTATAGGAGATATTTTAACTATAAAAGGTAAAGCATTGTAGATTTACACAATATCTCTGGCCACATATTACCAAACTTATTAGCTTTCCCATTGAGTTGTGTGGTTTCTTATGGTGAAGTGTACAAGTGTGGTAGTATATTTACTACAATGTGTAATAATAATATAGTATATAACACACACATATGTTATATTTGAGTGCCAATATACAATCACTCCACAGAAGGTGTTCCAATTCTCTTGAATAGCAAATGTTTCAGTGAACCACTCCTTTTATTGATTTGTTACCTCCTCTAAACATTTGGTATTACATGAAAAGCATAATGACATATTGTATATTTACCACAACATATATTATGTGTTCTAAGAAATGAATGACAATGGACTTTGTTGTCTGAAGTTACTTATTTTCAAATAATTCTCTGATAAACTGTTCATCCACAAGTACATCAAAACTAAATCCATTCACTTACTATCTTCATTAGTACGGCAGTTATCAACAGGACATTTAGCTGTCTGTGTTAACATTCCATAGCTGTTGTTAATAGCAACGGAGAAAAAATATGCTGTCCACGGATGCAAGTCACTCACAACAAATGAAAAACTTGATTTTGACGAGTTCATTGATGAGGTGATGGAAGTGGAGTAATTAGCAATGAAAACCTGCTGTATGGCTTCAGGATTAAAAACCTTTTGATATGATACATAAATAACATATTTTAGTCATGACTTGTGAGATGTTGAAGTTCAGTTACCTTTAATCTCAAAGCAAGCTTAGTAGAGCTGATGGCTGAACACGATAAGCACTGTAGACCTGAAACAGAGATAGAACTAATAAATAAATTCATGGATATATGGATGAATGGAGGGATAAATAGATGGAGTACTCATGGATAGAGTATTCATGGATATATGACACACTGGTAATGACATCATATTTACAAAGTGGTGAGACAACCATTCAAAAAGTTAAGTCTTCTCTTTGAGGGAAAAGCATGAATAGATGAGGGATGGGAAGTCATTTGACCACTGGGTGGGCATTACAAAATAGAAGCCTCATCATAAAGATGTCCAGGTGGTAATGTAACTGCACATGGAATAATTAGGTTCGGCTAATTAAACAGTTTATATAATGGTATATTATCATTGAAAAAATGAATGATGGATATAGATGGATAGAGCGTTGAATGACAGAGATAGATAGATAGACATATAAATAGAGATAAAAAAGAGAGATATTGGTACTAATTATAATAAATTACATTAGTAACTATATATGTACACATTACTATGGGATTTCATCACCTTAGAAATTTGATATTTAATTAATGATTTTTAATATCTATATTGTAACTGCACGTCATATATGTATATGTATATATGTGTATATGTATGTATGTGTATATCTATCTATATAGGTGTGTATATATATGTGTGTGTATATGTATATATGTGTATATGTATATATATGTATGCCTATCCACGTGTGTGTGTATATAATTATGTGTATATATGTATATATATGTATGTCTATCCACGTGTGTGTGTATATAATTATGTGTATATATATATATATGTATGTCTATGCACGTGTGTGCATACATAATTATATACATATATGTATATATAATTATGTACATATATGTATAAATTATTATTATTATTATTATTATTATCAGCATATATGTAATCAGTAATTATGAATATGCGTGACAGTACATATATGTATATATAATTTATACATATATGTATAATTAGTATTATAATATCTACATATATGTATACTCTTAATTATCAAAGTGTGTCTGTGTGTGTGTTATGTGTAATTATATAATATTAAGCATTAAAATCCAACATTCTATTAATATTTTAACCATGTAAAATGAATGTACTATATATCTAATTGCCTGCTAAATGTATTTACCATGGCTTCACTTCATGTAATACTATTATTTTTACATGTTAAATACAGAAAACAAACTTGTAATGAACAGCTAAAATACATGTAATGGAGTGTGCAGAAGTTGTCTTTAACAAAATATTTATAATGTGTTAACATTGTATGTACTACAAATGTTTATGTGTATGTGTGTATATGTGTGTATATGTGTATGTGTGGGAGTATGTGTGTGTATGTGACTATGTGTGACTATGAGTGACTGTGTGTGCGTGATTATTACATACCTACACACAAAAGTAAAAATATAAAGGAGAGAGAGGGAGAGAGACAGAGAGAGAGAGAGAGAGAGAGGGAGAGGGAGAGAGACAGAGAGAGAGAGAGCTAAACAGTTGACATGTTTTGTATCTATTTAGTGGGCAGAACTAATTAATGATATTCATAATACTATTACTATCGTCTTAATTAATTTAAATCAAGTCCCTCCACGCACAATGTTAGTATGCTGGTTAGAAGGGTTAATAATTGAATTAAACTCCAGCAACAAAACTACAGGGAATATACTGTACAGGTTACTACAGTAACCACAATATGAAAACATTTTAATGAGATAATTGGATATATTTCATTAACAGAACAAGTGACTAATATACTATTCACAATGTCAGTATACCAATGACAATGTCAGTATACCAGTCACAATGTCAGTATACCATTCACAATGCCTTACTAAAAGATGTTTGTTTTATGATAAAGAATGATACATTTAATACAATGGATGATTCATTACATTTATACATAGCTACTTGAGGTCCTCACTTGATAATGTTTTAGCTTGTGATATGGTGCTAAGGTTACTCATCACTTCATCTGCTTCGTACTGTACCCGAAATACATACACCATATCTTGTTCTAATCCATTAACCACACCCATCTTGTCTGTTCCACTGACATCCAGGAACTCGTAAAGAGAAGGGTCGTTCCAAACTGTTGGTTCAGAAGGAAGATGTATTTTGAGGGTATACAGAATAGTGAATTTTTGAAGAATTGAATATGTAACATTTGGTGCAGACCACCATAATGTTGCCATGGTATAGTTTGTAGATATGTTCAATATTGTTACTGGAGATAAATCTGGAGGTAAAATAATAAATACGATTAAGATACTACACATAAAACACACACAGAGTCACAGACGCACAGACCATCATAGAGACAGTCACAAACACAGTCACAGTCAGTCACACATACACACACACACATATAGTCACAAACACACACACACACATATATATATATACAGTCACAGACACATACATGCATATATGTCTGAGTTTAATGACAAAACACAACTTCAAAGATATAAATATTAATTCAGAGAACATTTTAGAAGAGGAAGTATTCACTAATGGTACATGATTAAATTATTAGTAGAACAAGATAACTACAAGTCTAGCCTGCCAAATGTATGATAGAGCACTATAGTAATCACTTAATATACTTAAAATATTCGAAAGATATATTTAGTATCTGAAATATCTTTCAGTTACAAATCTTGCTTCAGCTAGAAGAATGTTTAAAACAACTTGCCACATTCTTCTCTAAGCTTCATCAATCACAATTAAATTTCAGTTGGATACCAAATGTTCTTTGGGTAGAACATAATATATATTTTCACTAGCAGTTATATACTTACAAGAAATGGATGTTACTGCACTAATTACTGGTGAAAGAATGCTTTTCTCTCCACCAAAATCTGCCTGTACTGAGAAATAGTAACGAGTGTGAGATTGTAGATGCCTGAAAATATATGTGCTCTCTTGTGTAGTGTCAGCCTGGAAAAAAAAAGAAATTATGAATGGATGGACGATGGAATGGACTGATGGATGGGTGAATAATGGATAGACAGATGGATGGAGGGATTGATGGATGGATGGATGGATTAATAGATGGATGGATGGATGGATAGATGGATGGATGGAGGGATTGATGGATGGATGGATGGATGGATGGATGGATGGATGGATGGAGGGATTGATGTATGTAGGAATGAATAGATGAGTGAATAGATTGATGTGATGAAAGGATTAATGAATAGAGCAGGAATTACACTAATGAGTAAACAGATGATAATAACAGTAGTGTTTATATAGTAACTACATTGATAAAAGTAGGAATTTCTCCCACTAATTACAAACACACTTCAGAATACTGTCTCAAATATTTGATTGTAAATTTGGCCAAAACACTAGTTATATAATACTACATACCTTACATACATAGATACATAGATACATACATACATACATACATAAATACATACATACATACATACATACATACATACATACATACATACATACATACATACCTTACATACATAGATACATACATAGATACATACATACATACATACATACCTTACATACATAGATACATACATAGATACATAGATACATACATGCATACATACATACATACATACATACATACATACATACATACATACATAAATACATACATACATACATGTACATAAATACATACACACATACATGCATTCATGCGTACATACATACATACCTGCTATACTATTGTGTAAGTAAGTAAAGGTGTGTACATTATATCCCATTGTAAGTTTTCCATAACCCCTTCCAACAGTAAACAGGAATAATTAATTATAATCATTTTAATTCAATTATAAGATTCAACCAATTCTATTCCCAAGACAGTGGTGGCAATTACCATAGTAACAATTATAATTACTATTATATACCTACATAGCAATGATATAACTACATAACAACCACATAGCAACCACCTTAGCAACCACTAAACAACACCTGATAACAAAACACATGAAAATAAGTACTGCATGTGTGTGTGTGTGTGAATGAATATACTTGTGATATTTGAATCTCACCTGAACTAAATCATTTGAATGCTCTCCTTTATAAACATGATAAAGATATTTTAATTCAGTTTCTGGTTGAGGTTCATTCCATATTAACTGTTTAAATAAATGTTATCAAATACATAGTAAATTAGTAAATTACTATTAATAGTAACAATACATGACTGTACTATTAATAGTAACAATACATGACTGTACTATTAATAGTAACAACTAACAATACATGACTGTACTATTAATAGTAGCAATACATGACTGTACTATTAATAGTAACAACTAACAATACATGACTGTACTATTAATAGTAACAATACATGACTGTACTATTAATAGTAACAATACATGACTGTACTATTAATAGTAACAACTAACAATACATGACTGTACTATTAATAGTAACAACTAACAATACATGACTGTACTATTAATAGTAACAATACATGACTGTACTATTAATAGTAACAATACATGACTGTACTATTAATAGTAACAATACATGACTGTACTATTAATAGTAACAATACATACTGTACTATTAATATTAACAATACATGACTATACTATTAATAGTAACAATACATGACTATACTATTAATAGTAACAATACATGACTATACTATTAATAGTAACAATACATGACTGTACTATTAATAGTAACAACTAACAATACATGACTGTACTATTAATAGTAACAATACGTGACTGTACTATTAATAGTAAAAATTAACAATACATGACTGTACTATTAATAGTAACAATACATGACTGTACTATTAATAGTAACAATACATGACTGTACTATTAATAGTAACAATACATGACTATACTATTAATAGTAACAATACATGATTGTGCTATTAATAGTAACAATACATGACTATACTATTAATAGTAACAATACATGACTATACTATTAATAGTAACAATACATGACTGTACTATTAATAGTAACAATACATGACTATACTATTAATAGTAACAATACATGACTGTACTATTAATAGTAACAATACATGACTGTACTATTAATAGTAACAATACATGACTATACTATTAATAGTAACAATACATGACTGTACTATTAATAGTAACAATACATGACTGTACTATTAATAGTAACAATACATGACTGTACTATTAATAGTAACAACTAACAATACATGACTGTACTATTAATAGTAACAACTAACAATACATGACTGTACTATTAATAGTAACAATACATGACTGTACTATTAATAGTAACAACTAACAATACATGACTGTACTATTAATAGTAACAACTAACAATACATGACTGTACTATTAATAGTAACAATACATGACTATACTATTAATAGTAACAATACATGACTATACTATTAATAGTAACAATACATGATTGTGCTATTAATAGTAACAATACATGACTATACTATTAATAGTAACAATACATGACTATACTATTAATAGTAACAATACATGACTGTACTATTAATAGTAACAATACATGACTATACTATTAATAGTAACAATACATGACTGTACTATTAATAGTAACAATACATGACTGTACTATTAATAGTAACAATACATGACTATACTATTAATAGTAACAATACATGACTGTACTATTAATAGTAACAATACATGACTACTATTAATAGTAACAATACATGATTGTACTTTTAATAGTAACAATACATGAATACTATTAATAGTAACAAATACACGACTGTAGTCACTGTATTATTAATAGTAACAAATACATGACTGTAGTCACTGTACTATTAATAGTAACAAATACATTACAATATCTCACAATGAAGTTATTTATAGTAACAATACAAAGCTATAAATAGTAAATTACGACAACACTCATTACAGGTGATAAACACACATGTATACATGCACACACACATTTACCGATATAGATGTCGAAGTTATGTTATAAGCTGAAAGACTTTGAGGAGGGCCAGGAGGAGCTATGAATGAGAGAGAGAGAGAGAGAGAGAGAGAGAGAGAGATGTAACTCACAATTTCTGTGTTCAGGAGTGTGGAAACAGCCAGTCATGCACATTGTCTGTTAAATCCAGTGAATGTCCTGTATACAAAGTATACTAAAAGAAGGACAAGG
This sequence comes from Petrosia ficiformis, assembly GCA_947044365.1. Lineage (NCBI taxonomy): Eukaryota > Metazoa > Porifera > Demospongiae > Haplosclerida > Petrosiidae > Petrosia > Petrosia ficiformis. The sequence continues at coordinate 7,309,156 of OX345642.1, read as the reverse complement.
GTGTTGAAAACAGGCCAAAATGTCCGAGAGTAGGGTCACGATTTCCACACCCCTGTCTATGTCTATCTGTCTATCCATCTCTGTATTTAATTAAACTATTACCTGTTCCTCCATTTTCAAATAATGTAGAATGGTGACTGGGATCACTAAACATACCATCTTGATAGGCAGTGACTGTAAACTCATAATAACATCCAAACATCAGATTAGTATAGATATAATAAGTATCATTAATCATTGTGTTTGTAATGTTCACAAAACCACTGCTACTGAATGCATTTGATAAACCCTTGACGAGAAACTGTGTTGGAGGTATTGTGAGTGGGTACTCCCATGTGATGTTGATAGATGATATGTTAATATGTAACGTAACAGGTTTAAGAGGAGATGAAGGGGCTATGAGAGAGAAGAGATAATATTAATATGACAATATGGGTCTGTGTTCATATCAAGCCCGGCTCTTATACCAGTTCTCATCTCTCTGGTCTGATTCTAGGTTATAATTATATGGGCAGTGCCATTATAATGCTTCACTGGAACTGATAACATCTAGTAATGATATTCATAGCTGCCTAGAATTAATTAATTATTCATGAGGTGTTTTGTTCTGATTAAAATGTGTGTGGTCGTTATGAGTGTGCTATATCGTGTATGTGAGACCATGTCAGATGTATATATATTACATACATAATTTATATACGTGTATACATACATACACACATGCGTACATATGTCTAAACACATACATACATATATACATATACATACATACATACATACATACACGCATACATACATACATATATACATATACATACATAAATATATCTGTCTACATATTGAAAACTTTCTATTACTAACTAAATCTCCCTTTATTAACCACACAAACAATGACTTGTTTATCATAATATTATTTCAGTAGGTTATTGATGTACAAGACTACATTCAGTTTAATTGATATAAGTGGGTAATGTAATATTATCTCTTAAAGGGTTGACTATAGATCATGACTCCATGCACAGTGTATGCAAGTCTATATACATACATGATGAGATAACTCACTTGATCTTTGTCTCAACAAAGTATCTCTCTGATGGAAGGTCTCTTGAGATGAGGAGGCGAGGGAAGAAGTCAGCTGTGATTCTTGGGTAGCTATAGCAATAAAGAAGATAAAGAAATATAGTTTTGCCATAGTTACTATATAACCAGCAGTCTACAGTACTTGCCCCTTCTTCTTAGTATTAGTAATATAATACAGTATCTTTGTCTCAACAGATGTAAATCTTATATTGTTCACATGCTTTTATATCTTACAGGTATGAACATACGATAAACCACGTCACAGTTAGTAATAAACAGGCTTAACAAGAATATATAGTTTATGAGAATTATATATTAATAACATAACCTGTAATTATTCATGGTAGATTGTAATGCAGTGCTGGCTATATTAATATACATGATGAAGTATAATTACTATAATACATATTAATACACTATTATATTATACACACACACACACACTCGTTGAAATTACAAAGTAAATTATATTCATAATTACTGTGTATTGGGTTTTCAAGATAAACAAACTATAGCACCTGTTTACTTAGTAGTATTTAGATGTTTACGCTAAGTACCCAAGGAGCTTTTCCATGAATGTATGTATGTATGTATGTATGTATGTATGTATCAAAAGTCAACTTGTAGTTCGGATGAACTGCTGAAGTTACATACACAAATCATTTGTCTTCGAAATCAACCATTTCAAAGAAACGAAAAGTATACTTACTTACATACATACATATATGCAACATACATATATACATATATACATAATACATACATACATATATACATATATACATACATACATACATATATACATACATACATACATACATATATACATATATATATACATACATATATACATGCATATATACATATATACATACATACATGCATACATACATATATACATATATACATACATACATACATACATATATATATATACATATATACATATATATATATACATATATACATACATACATACATACATATATACATATATACATATATACATACATACATATATACATGCATATATACATATATACATACATACATGCATACATACATACATACATATATACATATATACATACATACATACATACATATATACATATATACATATATACATACATACATACATACATACATACATATATACATATATACATACATACATGCATACATACATACATATATACATATATACATACATACATGCATACATACATACATACATATATACATATATACATACATACATACATACATATATACATATATACATACATGCATACATACATACATACATATATACATATATACATATATACATATATACATGCATATATACATATATACATAGATACATGCATACATAATAGATACACAATTACACATACATACATATACACATCATCATATATAGTTTTGCATACATCGTACATACACACAATGGATGAGACATTTATCTATGATTTTCATTTCACAGAAACTTGAGGTATATTCTAACAAACAGGTTTCATAGCTACTATCTCAAAATGATTACAGTAGCCCTCTACATGGCAGAGGATTTAAAATAGAGAGTAAGGGTTTGAGTGGGGGTTGTTTGATGGGAAAGTCATCAGGGAATTATTATACTGCTGGATCAATAAACTTTGCTTTCAATATACAGAAGAAGCCATCTATCTATCCACCAAGCTAGGCATCTTATCTGTCTACCAAACTAGGCATCTATCTACGTGCCAAACTGGGCATCTATCTACATACCAAGCTAGGTATCTATCTATGTACCTAACTAGGCATCTATCTATGCACCAAACTAGGCATCTATCTATGCACCAAACTAGCTACGTACCAAACTATGCATCTATTTACGTACCAAACTGGCATCTATCTACATACCAAACTAGGCATCTATCTACATACCAAACTAGGTATGTATCTATGCACATCAAACTAGGTATCTATCTACGTACCAAACTAGCTATTCACCAAACTAAGCATCTATCTATGTACCAAACTAGGCATCTATCCATGCACCAAACTAGGTATCTATCTATTCACCAAACTAGGCATTTATCTATTCACCAAACTAGGCATCTATCTGTGTACCAAACTAGTAGGTATCTATCTATACACTGAACTAAATCTACGTATATTGAATATTCACAGGAGAGAGGACGGAGGTATTCCTCTCCACAGCTTATCATTTGCAAACTATAATATTCAATCAACCCCTCCCCCTCCAGGAAACTATTGAAGCCATCTGTCGATTTGTTGCAGACGTGTAACACATATTACCTTGATTATATATTGGAACATTAAATACATAACGAAATAGTAGAACGAGAAACACTGTGTGTGCAATTAACATGATAGGTGGAGCTGAGAGAGAGTTGTTTTGTCCAATGAGAGACTGCAGAAAGATAACAATAGCGTAGATTCAACACAGGTCTTTAACAATACAATACATATTGTACTATGAATGTAAGAACAATGTAAAAGAACAATATAGTTGTAATTATTAACAAACATTCAAAATAAGTTGTATTCTTACCCGACGCAATGTCTTAACAATTGTACATGCTTGCAATACAAATATGTAGCCTTGTGAAACCTCACTGAGCCTGTTAGACGCTTAATGGATCTATAGATTAGGTAGTTTTGTTGTGATGTACAAAATACCATTCCAGGAAAATGACACAACCGCACTAAGTATATTCCAAGAAAATTAATCGGGTTACGCCCATTTTTTGGCGAATAAATTAAAAACGAAACACGTGGTATCAGCATAACACGTGGAACTGCACAGCTCTCTGTACAGCTGCAAAAAGAAAACGAAATAGGGCTTTTGAAGTGTGAAGAACTAGTTTGTATGCCTAAAATATCATGGAATCTAAAAAGGTGCAAGAAAATGTGTATACAAATGATTTATCTTATTTCTTTTTTTAGCAGAAACATGAAGAAGTGAGCTTATTAGCCCAGATGTATGCTGGCACAGCAGACATGCTGGGACTATATTCCGACATAGAATCTAGTAATGTCTTAAGCAGAAAAATAACAGAAATCATTTGTACAAAAGGCCTGCAGTTTGATACAAATATTGGTTTATTGGCCATCTTGGAAGATTTGTCTGCTTGGAGAGTAGGTTTAGTAAAGACTAGCTACCTCAAAAGCAAATTGGAGAAAAGAAGTGTAGAATTGAAAGTTGGAAAACTTGCAGAGTTTATTGATGTAAGTAAAATTATATCATAGATGTATAAGCTAACGTTGGCTTATAGATCTATGATTATACCCAAGAAATGTGAATTTAGTGTTTCAAGTAATGTGTACATTATTTCTTGATGCTAAGTGAAGCTATGGATATATTTTCATTCTAGAAAACTCTATTTGTTGATTGGTTCCAGTGTGAGCTGCTAACGAATTGTTAATTAAAACACATTTTAACACTACATTCTCTGATCTTAACACCTTTTTATTGTTTATATTCATTCATTAGCCGTTGTTGGTTGCTGAGAAGTTGTACCATTTGAGTAAAACAAAAAGGTATAATACATCAAGTTGCCTTCCCATCTCACCACCTCTGACTCCTGTGGTACCCGACTTCAATTCACCTGATAATAAAGGACAGGAGGTATGTATCACCATCTTATCTCATGTTTTTCTCTACTCATTAACATTTCACTAGGTCTCATATTCTCCTATACTTCTAACTGCTAATGAAGATTCAGAAAAAATACCTTGTGGAATACCTCCATCTGTATGTTACTATCTGTTCAGCAAACATGTATTTATTTATATCCTTTTCAGCCTTTAAGTTCATCTCCATTGTCAAGCGATGATGGTTTAAATTCATTTGTCTTGGAAGTTCCATCTAATAATGTAAATTCATTTTGAATCAATCTGCTCTTCCTTCCACTCGATCTCCAATTTCCTTATAGCAGTTATCCATCCACCTATCCATTTATTCAATTCTATTATCCATCCATTACTGTAAATTTATTTTAATTTTATTAACAGATAACAAGCTCTTCAGCTTCATCATTCAACAGTACAGAATCTTCTTCATCAGAGCTGATTCAAGATGTAAATATTGTTTGTAAATATCACAAGTTTTTCATTATTTTTTGTTACAGCAATCTTCATCTCCATCCACTGATAGATGGAAGACAGATGAGGTTAGTCTAAACAAAATATTTGAGTTAGGTTCACTACTACTAATTGAGATTGTAAAGTTTTACTTGAGCAAACCAGTACCAGTACCAGTACCAGTACCAGGAAAGCTCAAAAGGGAAATGTAACTTTCAAATAACAAATGAATTTGTTGCAGTATATTATTATTACATGGTCTTATAACTAAAACCCTTTTAGTAAGGCATTGCGACTTTAGTTAACTAAACTATAACTAAATTACTAGTCTTTTTATAACAACTAAATACATTTTAGTAAGCCGCCTCGTATTATTCAAGCTGAAGAGTTTGTTATGTTAAAATAAGTTTACAGTAATGGATGGATAATAGAATTATGAGAAAACTGTCATTCATTATTGTCATACTCAAACAACACTAGACTTGTATTAATATATTATTATCCTGTAGAGTGACAGAGTGCTCATGAGCTGTAAAGTCCCATCTCACAAACTAGCCATACTCACAAGTATGTGTATACTCATGTCTACACCTCAGTTTATGTGCAGTATATTTATGTCAGGTGATGGACGTAAGATTATGAAAGATATTTCCAGTTCTACTGGTGTAGAGATGGAACTTATCAAAAGTCAAGATTGTAAAGTAGTAATTGTGAGAGGAAATCGTCAGGACTGCAAGGTATAGTGTATTTAAATATGTATTGATGATAATATCTTAATTATTTAAGACTGCAATTGAACAAGTGGAAAAGGAATTAGAGAAACCATTCACCAAAGAAGTTAGCACTTAGAATGTCTTATTAATTTTTACTTTGTCAAATTCTTTGTCTTAGGGAACTCTGTATACACTACCATCCTGGATGCAAGGACCAAGTTATGCTATCAGACTTCAGGAGATAGCTCGTAATGAAGGCTGTGGAATTAAAGAACTCACTGGTATATTACAAGTTGTGGAATTATTTTGAAATAAGCTATTTCTATTACTTCATTAGGTAGCACTCAAATGCCATCGGTATTTATATATTCATCTCGTCAATGGAACATTCGTAGATGTATTGATAGGCTAAAAGAATTAGAGGATGAGGTATGAGCTTAACATGATATATATATATATGTGTGTATAGTACTACTCACTCAATACAATATATACATAG
>OX345642.1:7257006-7302575 GCA_947044365.1 Petrosia ficiformis | reverse complement strand
GAAATATCTTTCAGTTACAAATCTTGCTTCAGCTAGAAGAATGTTTAAAACAACTTGCCACATTCTTCTCTAAGCTTCATCAATCACAATTAAATTTCAGTTGGATACCAAATGTTCTTTGGGTAGAACATAATATATATTTTCACTAGCAGTTATATACTTACAAGAAATGGATGTTACTGCACTAATTACTGGTGAAAGAATGCTTTTCTCTCCACCAAAATCTGCCTGTACTGAGAAATAGTAACGAGTGTGAGATTGTAGATGCCTGAAAATATATGTGCTCTCTTGTGTAGTGTCAGCCTGGAAAAAAAAAGAAATTATGAATGGATGGACGATGGAATGGACTGATGGATGGGTGAATAATGGATAGACAGATGGATGGAGGGATTGATGGATGGATGGATGGATTAATAGATGGATGGATGGATGGATAGATGGATGGATGGAGGGATTGATGGATGGATGGATGGATGGATGGATGGATGGATGGATGGAGGGATTGATGTATGTAGGAATGAATAGATGAGTGAATAGATTGATGTGATGAAAGGATTAATGAATAGAGCAGGAATTACACTAATGAGTAAACAGATGATAATAACAGTAGTGTTTATATAGTAACTACATTGATAAAAGTAGGAATTTCTCCCACTAATTACAAACACACTTCAGAATACTGTCTCAAATATTTGATTGTAAATTTGGCCAAAACACTAGTTATATAATACTACATACCTTACATACATAGATACATAGATACATACATACATACATACATAAATACATACATACATACATACATACATACATACATACATACATACATACATACATACCTTACATACATAGATACATACATAGATACATACATACATACATACATACCTTACATACATAGATACATACATAGATACATAGATACATACATGCATACATACATACATACATACATACATACATACATACATACATACATAAATACATACATACATACATGTACATAAATACATACACACATACATGCATTCATGCGTACATACATACATACCTGCTATACTATTGTGTAAGTAAGTAAAGGTGTGTACATTATATCCCATTGTAAGTTTTCCATAACCCCTTCCAACAGTAAACAGGAATAATTAATTATAATCATTTTAATTCAATTATAAGATTCAACCAATTCTATTCCCAAGACAGTGGTGGCAATTACCATAGTAACAATTATAATTACTATTATATACCTACATAGCAATGATATAACTACATAACAACCACATAGCAACCACCTTAGCAACCACTAAACAACACCTGATAACAAAACACATGAAAATAAGTACTGCATGTGTGTGTGTGTGTGAATGAATATACTTGTGATATTTGAATCTCACCTGAACTAAATCATTTGAATGCTCTCCTTTATAAACATGATAAAGATATTTTAATTCAGTTTCTGGTTGAGGTTCATTCCATATTAACTGTTTAAATAAATGTTATCAAATACATAGTAAATTAGTAAATTACTATTAATAGTAACAATACATGACTGTACTATTAATAGTAACAATACATGACTGTACTATTAATAGTAACAACTAACAATACATGACTGTACTATTAATAGTAGCAATACATGACTGTACTATTAATAGTAACAACTAACAATACATGACTGTACTATTAATAGTAACAATACATGACTGTACTATTAATAGTAACAATACATGACTGTACTATTAATAGTAACAACTAACAATACATGACTGTACTATTAATAGTAACAACTAACAATACATGACTGTACTATTAATAGTAACAATACATGACTGTACTATTAATAGTAACAATACATGACTGTACTATTAATAGTAACAATACATGACTGTACTATTAATAGTAACAATACATACTGTACTATTAATATTAACAATACATGACTATACTATTAATAGTAACAATACATGACTATACTATTAATAGTAACAATACATGACTATACTATTAATAGTAACAATACATGACTGTACTATTAATAGTAACAACTAACAATACATGACTGTACTATTAATAGTAACAATACGTGACTGTACTATTAATAGTAAAAATTAACAATACATGACTGTACTATTAATAGTAACAATACATGACTGTACTATTAATAGTAACAATACATGACTGTACTATTAATAGTAACAATACATGACTATACTATTAATAGTAACAATACATGATTGTGCTATTAATAGTAACAATACATGACTATACTATTAATAGTAACAATACATGACTATACTATTAATAGTAACAATACATGACTGTACTATTAATAGTAACAATACATGACTATACTATTAATAGTAACAATACATGACTGTACTATTAATAGTAACAATACATGACTGTACTATTAATAGTAACAATACATGACTATACTATTAATAGTAACAATACATGACTGTACTATTAATAGTAACAATACATGACTGTACTATTAATAGTAACAATACATGACTGTACTATTAATAGTAACAACTAACAATACATGACTGTACTATTAATAGTAACAACTAACAATACATGACTGTACTATTAATAGTAACAATACATGACTGTACTATTAATAGTAACAACTAACAATACATGACTGTACTATTAATAGTAACAACTAACAATACATGACTGTACTATTAATAGTAACAATACATGACTATACTATTAATAGTAACAATACATGACTATACTATTAATAGTAACAATACATGATTGTGCTATTAATAGTAACAATACATGACTATACTATTAATAGTAACAATACATGACTATACTATTAATAGTAACAATACATGACTGTACTATTAATAGTAACAATACATGACTATACTATTAATAGTAACAATACATGACTGTACTATTAATAGTAACAATACATGACTGTACTATTAATAGTAACAATACATGACTATACTATTAATAGTAACAATACATGACTGTACTATTAATAGTAACAATACATGACTACTATTAATAGTAACAATACATGATTGTACTTTTAATAGTAACAATACATGAATACTATTAATAGTAACAAATACACGACTGTAGTCACTGTATTATTAATAGTAACAAATACATGACTGTAGTCACTGTACTATTAATAGTAACAAATACATTACAATATCTCACAATGAAGTTATTTATAGTAACAATACAAAGCTATAAATAGTAAATTACGACAACACTCATTACAGGTGATAAACACACATGTATACATGCACACACACATTTACCGATATAGATGTCGAAGTTATGTTATAAGCTGAAAGACTTTGAGGAGGGCCAGGAGGAGCTATGAATGAGAGAGAGAGAGAGAGAGAGAGAGAGAGAGAGATGTAACTCACAATTTCTGTGTTCAGGAGTGTGGAAACAGCCAGTCATGCACATTGTCTGTTAAATCCAGTGAATGTCCTGTATACAAAGTATACTAAAAGAAGGACAAGGGTGTTGAAAACAGGCCAAAATGTCCGAGAGTAGGGTCACGATTTCCACACCCCTGTCTATGTCTATCTGTCTATCCATCTCTGTATTTAATTAAACTATTACCTGTTCCTCCATTTTCAAATAATGTAGAATGGTGACTGGGATCACTAAACATACCATCTTGATAGGCAGTGACTGTAAACTCATAATAACATCCAAACATCAGATTAGTATAGATATAATAAGTATCATTAATCATTGTGTTTGTAATGTTCACAAAACCACTGCTACTGAATGCATTTGATAAACCCTTGACGAGAAACTGTGTTGGAGGTATTGTGAGTGGGTACTCCCATGTGATGTTGATAGATGATATGTTAATATGTAACGTAACAGGTTTAAGAGGAGATGAAGGGGCTATGAGAGAGAAGAGATAATATTAATATGACAATATGGGTCTGTGTTCATATCAAGCCCGGCTCTTATACCAGTTCTCATCTCTCTGGTCTGATTCTAGGTTATAATTATATGGGCAGTGCCATTATAATGCTTCACTGGAACTGATAACATCTAGTAATGATATTCATAGCTGCCTAGAATTAATTAATTATTCATGAGGTGTTTTGTTCTGATTAAAATGTGTGTGGTCGTTATGAGTGTGCTATATCGTGTATGTGAGACCATGTCAGATGTATATATATTACATACATAATTTATATACGTGTATACATACATACACACATGCGTACATATGTCTAAACACATACATACATATATACATATACATACATACATACATACATACACGCATACATACATACATATATACATATACATACATAAATATATCTGTCTACATATTGAAAACTTTCTATTACTAACTAAATCTCCCTTTATTAACCACACAAACAATGACTTGTTTATCATAATATTATTTCAGTAGGTTATTGATGTACAAGACTACATTCAGTTTAATTGATATAAGTGGGTAATGTAATATTATCTCTTAAAGGGTTGACTATAGATCATGACTCCATGCACAGTGTATGCAAGTCTATATACATACATGATGAGATAACTCACTTGATCTTTGTCTCAACAAAGTATCTCTCTGATGGAAGGTCTCTTGAGATGAGGAGGCGAGGGAAGAAGTCAGCTGTGATTCTTGGGTAGCTATAGCAATAAAGAAGATAAAGAAATATAGTTTTGCCATAGTTACTATATAACCAGCAGTCTACAGTACTTGCCCCTTCTTCTTAGTATTAGTAATATAATACAGTATCTTTGTCTCAACAGATGTAAATCTTATATTGTTCACATGCTTTTATATCTTACAGGTATGAACATACGATAAACCACGTCACAGTTAGTAATAAACAGGCTTAACAAGAATATATAGTTTATGAGAATTATATATTAATAACATAACCTGTAATTATTCATGGTAGATTGTAATGCAGTGCTGGCTATATTAATATACATGATGAAGTATAATTACTATAATACATATTAATACACTATTATATTATACACACACACACACACTCGTTGAAATTACAAAGTAAATTATATTCATAATTACTGTGTATTGGGTTTTCAAGATAAACAAACTATAGCACCTGTTTACTTAGTAGTATTTAGATGTTTACGCTAAGTACCCAAGGAGCTTTTCCATGAATGTATGTATGTATGTATGTATGTATGTATGTATCAAAAGTCAACTTGTAGTTCGGATGAACTGCTGAAGTTACATACACAAATCATTTGTCTTCGAAATCAACCATTTCAAAGAAACGAAAAGTATACTTACTTACATACATACATATATGCAACATACATATATACATATATACATAATACATACATACATATATACATATATACATACATACATACATATATACATACATACATACATACATATATACATATATATATACATACATATATACATGCATATATACATATATACATACATACATGCATACATACATATATACATATATACATACATACATACATACATATATATATATACATATATACATATATATATATACATATATACATACATACATACATACATATATACATATATACATATATACATACATACATATATACATGCATATATACATATATACATACATACATGCATACATACATACATACATATATACATATATACATACATACATACATACATATATACATATATACATATATACATACATACATACATACATACATACATATATACATATATACATACATACATGCATACATACATACATATATACATATATACATACATACATGCATACATACATACATACATATATACATATATACATACATACATACATACATATATACATATATACATACATGCATACATACATACATACATATATACATATATACATATATACATATATACATGCATATATACATATATACATAGATACATGCATACATAATAGATACACAATTACACATACATACATATACACATCATCATATATAGTTTTGCATACATCGTACATACACACAATGGATGAGACATTTATCTATGATTTTCATTTCACAGAAACTTGAGGTATATTCTAACAAACAGGTTTCATAGCTACTATCTCAAAATGATTACAGTAGCCCTCTACATGGCAGAGGATTTAAAATAGAGAGTAAGGGTTTGAGTGGGGGTTGTTTGATGGGAAAGTCATCAGGGAATTATTATACTGCTGGATCAATAAACTTTGCTTTCAATATACAGAAGAAGCCATCTATCTATCCACCAAGCTAGGCATCTTATCTGTCTACCAAACTAGGCATCTATCTACGTGCCAAACTGGGCATCTATCTACATACCAAGCTAGGTATCTATCTATGTACCTAACTAGGCATCTATCTATGCACCAAACTAGGCATCTATCTATGCACCAAACTAGCTACGTACCAAACTATGCATCTATTTACGTACCAAACTGGCATCTATCTACATACCAAACTAGGCATCTATCTACATACCAAACTAGGTATGTATCTATGCACATCAAACTAGGTATCTATCTACGTACCAAACTAGCTATTCACCAAACTAAGCATCTATCTATGTACCAAACTAGGCATCTATCCATGCACCAAACTAGGTATCTATCTATTCACCAAACTAGGCATTTATCTATTCACCAAACTAGGCATCTATCTGTGTACCAAACTAGTAGGTATCTATCTATACACTGAACTAAATCTACGTATATTGAATATTCACAGGAGAGAGGACGGAGGTATTCCTCTCCACAGCTTATCATTTGCAAACTATAATATTCAATCAACCCCTCCCCCTCCAGGAAACTATTGAAGCCATCTGTCGATTTGTTGCAGACGTGTAACACATATTACCTTGATTATATATTGGAACATTAAATACATAACGAAATAGTAGAACGAGAAACACTGTGTGTGCAATTAACATGATAGGTGGAGCTGAGAGAGAGTTGTTTTGTCCAATGAGAGACTGCAGAAAGATAACAATAGCGTAGATTCAACACAGGTCTTTAACAATACAATACATATTGTACTATGAATGTAAGAACAATGTAAAAGAACAATATAGTTGTAATTATTAACAAACATTCAAAATAAGTTGTATTCTTACCCGACGCAATGTCTTAACAATTGTACATGCTTGCAATACAAATATGTAGCCTTGTGAAACCTCACTGAGCCTGTTAGACGCTTAATGGATCTATAGATTAGGTAGTTTTGTTGTGATGTACAAAATACCATTCCAGGAAAATGACACAACCGCACTAAGTATATTCCAAGAAAATTAATCGGGTTACGCCCATTTTTTGGCGAATAAATTAAAAACGAAACACGTGGTATCAGCATAACACGTGGAACTGCACAGCTCTCTGTACAGCTGCAAAAAGAAAACGAAATAGGGCTTTTGAAGTGTGAAGAACTAGTTTGTATGCCTAAAATATCATGGAATCTAAAAAGGTGCAAGAAAATGTGTATACAAATGATTTATCTTATTTCTTTTTTTAGCAGAAACATGAAGAAGTGAGCTTATTAGCCCAGATGTATGCTGGCACAGCAGACATGCTGGGACTATATTCCGACATAGAATCTAGTAATGTCTTAAGCAGAAAAATAACAGAAATCATTTGTACAAAAGGCCTGCAGTTTGATACAAATATTGGTTTATTGGCCATCTTGGAAGATTTGTCTGCTTGGAGAGTAGGTTTAGTAAAGACTAGCTACCTCAAAAGCAAATTGGAGAAAAGAAGTGTAGAATTGAAAGTTGGAAAACTTGCAGAGTTTATTGATGTAAGTAAAATTATATCATAGATGTATAAGCTAACGTTGGCTTATAGATCTATGATTATACCCAAGAAATGTGAATTTAGTGTTTCAAGTAATGTGTACATTATTTCTTGATGCTAAGTGAAGCTATGGATATATTTTCATTCTAGAAAACTCTATTTGTTGATTGGTTCCAGTGTGAGCTGCTAACGAATTGTTAATTAAAACACATTTTAACACTACATTCTCTGATCTTAACACCTTTTTATTGTTTATATTCATTCATTAGCCGTTGTTGGTTGCTGAGAAGTTGTACCATTTGAGTAAAACAAAAAGGTATAATACATCAAGTTGCCTTCCCATCTCACCACCTCTGACTCCTGTGGTACCCGACTTCAATTCACCTGATAATAAAGGACAGGAGGTATGTATCACCATCTTATCTCATGTTTTTCTCTACTCATTAACATTTCACTAGGTCTCATATTCTCCTATACTTCTAACTGCTAATGAAGATTCAGAAAAAATACCTTGTGGAATACCTCCATCTGTATGTTACTATCTGTTCAGCAAACATGTATTTATTTATATCCTTTTCAGCCTTTAAGTTCATCTCCATTGTCAAGCGATGATGGTTTAAATTCATTTGTCTTGGAAGTTCCATCTAATAATGTAAATTCATTTTGAATCAATCTGCTCTTCCTTCCACTCGATCTCCAATTTCCTTATAGCAGTTATCCATCCACCTATCCATTTATTCAATTCTATTATCCATCCATTACTGTAAATTTATTTTAATTTTATTAACAGATAACAAGCTCTTCAGCTTCATCATTCAACAGTACAGAATCTTCTTCATCAGAGCTGATTCAAGATGTAAATATTGTTTGTAAATATCACAAGTTTTTCATTATTTTTTGTTACAGCAATCTTCATCTCCATCCACTGATAGATGGAAGACAGATGAGGTTAGTCTAAACAAAATATTTGAGTTAGGTTCACTACTACTAATTGAGATTGTAAAGTTTTACTTGAGCAAACCAGTACCAGTACCAGTACCAGTACCAGGAAAGCTCAAAAGGGAAATGTAACTTTCAAATAACAAATGAATTTGTTGCAGTATATTATTATTACATGGTCTTATAACTAAAACCCTTTTAGTAAGGCATTGCGACTTTAGTTAACTAAACTATAACTAAATTACTAGTCTTTTTATAACAACTAAATACATTTTAGTAAGCCGCCTCGTATTATTCAAGCTGAAGAGTTTGTTATGTTAAAATAAGTTTACAGTAATGGATGGATAATAGAATTATGAGAAAACTGTCATTCATTATTGTCATACTCAAACAACACTAGACTTGTATTAATATATTATTATCCTGTAGAGTGACAGAGTGCTCATGAGCTGTAAAGTCCCATCTCACAAACTAGCCATACTCACAAGTATGTGTATACTCATGTCTACACCTCAGTTTATGTGCAGTATATTTATGTCAGGTGATGGACGTAAGATTATGAAAGATATTTCCAGTTCTACTGGTGTAGAGATGGAACTTATCAAAAGTCAAGATTGTAAAGTAGTAATTGTGAGAGGAAATCGTCAGGACTGCAAGGTATAGTGTATTTAAATATGTATTGATGATAATATCTTAATTATTTAAGACTGCAATTGAACAAGTGGAAAAGGAATTAGAGAAACCATTCACCAAAGAAGTTAGCACTTAGAATGTCTTATTAATTTTTACTTTGTCAAATTCTTTGTCTTAGGGAACTCTGTATACACTACCATCCTGGATGCAAGGACCAAGTTATGCTATCAGACTTCAGGAGATAGCTCGTAATGAAGGCTGTGGAATTAAAGAACTCACTGGTATATTACAAGTTGTGGAATTATTTTGAAATAAGCTATTTCTATTACTTCATTAGGTAGCACTCAAATGCCATCGGTATTTATATATTCATCTCGTCAATGGAACATTCGTAGATGTATTGATAGGCTAAAAGAATTAGAGGATGAGGTATGAGCTTAACATGATATATATATATATGTGTGTATAGTACTACTCACTCAATACAATATATACATAGTGGTTATGTACAAAGATCCTCATAATACAATATAGTAGTTATATACAGAGATACTCACTCTTTATAACACAGTATAATGAAGAACATGGACTAAAGCATAGAGTTATTGT
Source organism: Petrosia ficiformis (assembly GCA_947044365.1). NCBI lineage: Eukaryota > Metazoa > Porifera > Demospongiae > Haplosclerida > Petrosiidae > Petrosia > Petrosia ficiformis. The sequence continues at coordinate 7,292,586 of OX345642.1, read as the reverse complement.
GAAACCTCTAACGACAGAACAGAGTAAGGATAATTAGTGTATATATGTGAAAACATCATCTCACATTTCATTAGATAAGATATTTTATGATCGTGATGAACTATTAAAAGTCAAAGAGACATCTTCATTACAATCTCTTCTCATACCGTTACTCAATGAGAATGCTAAAGACCTTGATGTGGTGAGTTCTAATTTCTAATATACATAAAGACCTTAGTGTACTCAGTACTTGTGTTGTTTTGGTGTATGACAATAATGACCACTTTTAGTTATAGCTATAGTATGACTAGTTTCTTTGCAGTTTAGTTATAGTTATAATTAATATAAAGATGTGATCAGTTAAGATATGTACTAAGTAGTGTTGTTTAAATTACAATGTGTATTTACTAAATACCTGTATACCGCCCACCCATAATTATTACTATTTAGTTAACTGTTGATTATTCCTTCCGCAGTTATCAAGTGAAGTTTGACATTTACGCAGACTCGGCAATCCTGTTTCAATGTATACACTTATCATGCTGACTGTTTCTTATCTTATGAACACTATTTTTAATCCACTATTATATACATAATCAGTATTTTTATCTTGGGTTTTGTTTATCATTTCATGGTTTAATCAAAAATCAAAAATCAAATTCTTTCCAACATACTGACGTGATATTCATCACATTCAGGAGATGTGGGGTTAATAGACAATGTTCATTTGTGTAACTCTAGCCTAGCTTGTGTGTTGATATGTACAATTTCATATCTTTGTGGTTTTGCTCTGGATTACTTGGTGTGTTATATATCATAATTTTAATTCATGCAAGTGTGGTGTGAGAAGTATGTTAGAATTGTATATAGGCGGTTATATCAGAATGTATTTGTTCTCTCTCAAGCATGAAATTGTTGTATTCTGTGGCTTGTTTAAGTACTATGAATGGCTATTCCTTACATGAAGTGACAACCTATGGCAACATGCACTACAACCTGCTATCTACATCACTCTCTACCTATCAGGACATCTATAAATAATCTATTGACAAGCATCACCTCGTCTTTATATTAATAACTTGTTATCAATACTACTTTAATTATCATTTACACAGTATGATTTAAACCGATGATTTAAAAAATACATTCAACATTCATGTTGGATTATTACAGTTTTGGAACTGCCCAGGCACATGGATGTTTTTCAATATCCAGCATGTTCTTTCCTCTTTCCAGTTTAAACCAGCCTTGCTCACCCCACACTGTCCCAAATGAGTTACGTCCAATCCAGTATTTCATACCATTGTCCTCACCCCATCCTGTAATAGTTATCACATGTGTAGTGGTGTTGTATTGTGTTGGTTCAGTGATTATACCATTCTTGTAATATAAGAATGATTTAGCATGAGCATATACTGAACATGCTATTGGGCCCCTGGCATAAACTTCAGCCATCATTGCAGACTCTCCTGTAATTGTTCCATATTCTGAAACGTGGTATATCGTTCCATTTACAAATTCACACATACCATATGAATCGCATTGACGACACATTCGTTCAGCACATGTTCCTCTTTCTCCCCAGTTAGTTTGACTAACACCTAAATAAGGTGAACATGTGACATCTGTTATACCATTTTCATGTATGAATCTGTAAGCCAAGAGATCATTACCTCCATGACAACTGCCCATGTCCGTGTCATCACCACAATCTAGTAACACTTGTGGAGAAAGAAGTGGGACAGAAGTTTGACCTTTATTAGCAATAATAAAACGATCAGTCAAAGCGCCAACTGCAGCATGTGCCCAACAAGAACCACAAGGTGAAGGTAAGAACTGGTTTGTGGGTGGTGTCACATAAGATATACCATTGTGATTTCGCCAATCAAAGTTATCTGGTATGTCAGATGTCTTGATGTAGTGTTGAGGTAGTGGTGATGTTATCACACTAGGTAATGGTCCTTTGAGAGGCTTGTAACATCCTGTAACTTCTTCTCCAGCTGTTAAAGAAAATAAAATTAATCCAAAGAAAACAAATGGGAAGAAGGATACCATCATAGCTGGAGCTCAGTCAGCTAATGGGTGGAGCATGATTTTATGTGTGGTCGTTCTGATGCGACCTCCACCTGAAATAAGGGCGTAGCTCGTTTCATAAACTTCTTATTTCAGCTATGGCTGAGAACCAGGAGGCGAAGATTCGTCCTCCAATTAGTAGAGGTGGATCAAAAGTTGCAATCACTCGAAAACATTTGAGAAGAGGTCAAACCGAACTGAAGAACAGAAGACAGACAGTTGTTAACACTGATGCAAACAAAGACAGACAGGTAAGTTGTTTAATGGATGGTTGATTTAGCTCCATTTGTCCATTGAACAGTGGTTTGATTTAGCTCCATTGAACAGTGGTTTGATTTAGCTCCATTGAACAGTGGTTTGATTTAGCTCCATTTGTCCATTGAACAGTGGTTTGATTTAGCTCCATTTGTCCATTGAACAGTGGTTTGATTTAGCTCCATTGAACAGTGGATGCAATGAAGACAGTGTTAAAATATTTTAAAAGCTTGCATCATGTTTTATTTTCTCAACAGCAAAAACTCAAAGAAGAAACAGAAGCTCTACGAGCATTGTTAGACAGTCGTCATCAGTTCATGTTTGGTGCCATAGCATCAAAACTAGGTTTGGAAGAGAATGAAGTTGAAGATTTCATCCTCGATGAAGCACAAGTATGTATATTTTATAATAGTACACAAAAGATTAATTACATTAATTTTTAGATTCGATTGATGGATGAATTTTTTGCTGCTAATGGTCCAAAAGGGCTTATCTTTTTCTATGAAGAAATACCACAACATACACCAGATGGTAAGAGAACGTTATATACTAAATTTTGTTTAACCTGCTATTTCTGTAATCCTTCAGGTAAATTAGCTAAACCTATCAAGAAGCTGTATGTTACAGATGGCACACAACATGCTTTTCCTGGTATGGGCATGTTCTTTCTGCGGTCAACAACCAAAGCTATTACCACAGCTAACATAGCCCAGGAAGCTAACTTCGGAGTCTTAGAATCTAATGGAGGTGGCCTACTTGAAGCAATAGAGTCTCTCCTCAGAAATGTTTTCCTACCTGCTCTGAAGGAGCAAAGTAGCTGGGGAGAACTTTCAAAAGATGCCTCGGGCCATGTTGCCAAAGAAGCATTTCTAGGGAAACTTGATGCTTTTATTTCCATCATAGCTAATGCACGTGCAAGCATAGCTGATGCTGCAACTCTGTCTCCTTGTCCCAATCCTTCTATCGCTGCTATCAGTACCCCTCTAGAAGCAATAGCAGCTGCTAGTAATCCAGAGCTGGTAGAGGCTGCTGAAAGTTGTGCTTTGATGTGGTGTAAAGAAATTGAACAGGTAATGTTTTTGAAGACTATGAGTGGTATATATAATTATTGTGTGATTTTATAAAGGAAATAATATTTAAATACCGTTTTCCCGGCCACAGATTTTAACACAGTCAGAACAGATGAGAAAAGAAGCTGATGATGTTGGACCCAAAGCAGAACTGGAGCACTGGAAGAAAAGACTAGCTCGATTTGATTCCCTCACAACGTGTGTCAAGAGTCCTCAATGTAGAACTGTAGTCTCTATACTAATAGCAGCTAAGTCCAAAGCTCTCAAAGTAAGTTCATATACATGTTCTATCTTACATTGTATCAATTACTTGTTACCTTACTAGTATTTTAGGTAAATATACGTACAATATATACATACTACAGAGCTTGATAATAATAATACGTACTGTTTTCATAGACATGGAAGGATTTAGATGTACAGATCACAGATTTCACTAATGAGGCTAAAGACAATGTCAAGTTTCTCTACACACTAGAGAAATACTGTGAGCCATTGTATAAATGCAACCCGGTAAGTACACACGTATATCATTGCTATTACAATGCATACTACCTCTCACCAGGTCACTATGCTGGATTCAATTCCAGGTCTTATGAATGCTATACGTATGATTAATAGCTACTCTCGTTACTACAATACATCTGAACGAATGACTGCTCTCTTTGTTAAAGTCACTAATCAGATGATTAATGCTTGTAGAGCACATATCACAGACAATGGATACCACAAGGTTAAAAACACTACGATCTCTCTGTCTTTCACTTAAAATATCATCACTCCCCTTCACTCTCTCTCTAGGTATGGGAACAAGAGAGAGACGAAGTTATCCACAAGATGAAAGACTGTATTAACCTCAATGAAGAATACCAACAGTGCTTTCAAAGCACAAAGAAACGTCTTGAAAACCATCCTGATGAAAAACCCTTTGACTTCTCTGAAATGTACATATTTGGAAAGTTCGATAACTTTTCTAGAAGGTAACAAGCATGTAATTATAACTAGTACATATACTAACAATTATTTTTTTCAGGTTAAACAACATAATCGAGTTTTTAAAAACAGTTGGTACATACGAGTCACTCTCACTCTCTCGTATTGAAGGTATTGATACTTTCAACTCCCGTTTCAATCTCATTGTCTCTGGTTTGAAAAAGAAACCATATGATGTCTTGGACCACAGAAAAGATGATTTTGAAGTTGATTATACAGATTTTAAGTCACAGCTATTGGAATTGAATGTAAGATAGTATATAATTGTACATTACTCTTAAGATTTTACCAAATTAGGCACAACTGCAAGGACACATGAATTCATTTTATGAGAATGTGTCTTCAGTACAAAGAGCTATTCAATTTACACAACGATTTGAAAGGTGCACACATTTGCAATATACTTAAGTAATGAATTCACCTTTTCTATTTTAGACTACGTCTTCCTTGTCTTGATACAAACCAAAAATGGCGTCTGGTAGTTACTCTGTTTCTCAAAGACCTTCAGTTTGTTCAGAATGAGTACAATACAAATTGTCGAAACCCACCATTAAATAGGGACCTTCCACCTCTTGTCGGCAAAATAGCATGGTCTCGTCAATTGTATCACAGAATAAGTCTACCTGTTGTAGCAATGCAGAAACAGTCAGAGCTTATGAAACTATCGGACACTAGGAAGGCCATTAAGAGCTTCAACAAGTTAGCGCAGGTTAGGAGTTTATCTATCTATCTATCTGTCTATTTATGTATCTATCTGTCTATCTATCTGTCCATCTACATATTTATCTATCTATCTATCTATCTATCTATGTATCTGTATATGCATTGGTCTGCCTGTTTATCTGTCTATTTGTCACTCTGTTGCATTTATCTACTGACAGCTACTTGTAGAGTTTGAGTTAATACATATAAAAGCTTGGAACAAGAAAGTCTCACAAGTAGAGAAGAGTCTTAATGCAAGTATAGTCATTCGTAATCCTGAAACCCAGACCCTTCATGTCAATTTTGATCCCTCAATTAATGAGCTGATGAGAGAGATTGACGTTATGACACAGATGGATATTAATATCCCTGCTAAGGCTCGTAGTATTCGAGGAAGACGGGATGAATTTAAAGGAAAATATAACATGATAAAGGTATGTGTCAATCCATCTTGAATTACACTGTAATGTTGCAATGCAACTTTGCCAGTAATACATTATGTTACATCCACGGAAACATAATTTTGAGGTGTCACATTTGTGATACTTGTATTCTCCACTTTTCTATTCTTTGATCTTATTATAATCATTATAGCTGATACTGGAGGAGAATGAACAAATGAGAAAAAGAATTCCAGAACTTCTCCAGGTCCTGATGACTCCACACTTACTGAAACTGGATGAAGTTATAAGTCCAGGACTCGTATCTCTGAGATGGAACTCGCTTGATCTGGAAACATATGCTGCAGCTGTTCGTTCAAGCATACAGAAGACAGAGTTATTGATAAATCGTGCTATTAATATCCTTGAAGTGAGGGTTGAAGGTGAATTCAATAATTTGAGTTCTGTTGTGATGTGTGAGTTACCTGACAGCGAACTGTGGACAACAGAAGAATTTCTGATGAAAACATCAGTAAGTACAAATATTTTCACAGTAACTTATAGAGGTAGCATAATAAAACATAATATACTATTATTAGTATATATTAATGGATCATGTGTACTACGTATTAGTAGAATGATAATAATACTATTAATGGTTCATTTGTACTATTAATAGTATCATAATGTACTATTAATGGATCATGTGTACTATTAATAGATCATGTGTACTAATAATAGTATCATTCTATTGATATATAGATGGATCATGTGTACTACGTTTTAATAGTATGATATTAATGGTTCATTTGTACTATTAATAGTATCATAATATAGTATTAATAGATCATGTGTACTATTAATAGTATCATAATATACTATTAATAGATCATATATACTATTAATAGTATTATAATGTACTATTAATAGATCATGTGTACTATTAATAGTATCTATTAATAGATCATGTGTACTATTAATAGATCATGTGTACTATTAATAGTATCATAATATACTATTAATAAATCATGTGTACTATTAATAGATTATGTGTACTATTAATAGTATCATAATTATACTATTAATAGATCATGTGTATTGTGTATGTATGTTGATTTGACCTATATACCGGTACTCTAAATAATAATTATTCATTCCTTCTTCACAATTATAGGCTTTATGTCAACGACTTGCTCCTAAAATAAATATGCAAGTACACAACATTGAGCAAGCAGTATATGAAGTTTTGGAGCTGTTACTTGCTGTTGAAGGAGAAGAGCCTATCGTAGTGAAATGTAATACAGAAAACACTGGCCATGTTCCCCCTACACCACGAACGCGACGTGGTAGTGTCCCAGTTGTTGAATTTAGTCTTCCTCCAGGCGAGAAGGCAGCCATGAAAAAGAAGCAAATGAGAGAAGAACTGAAACAAGAGGCCATTGTTTTGATGGGATACTTCAATCGCAAGACGCTGGATACCTTGATACGTGCCACTCGTGTAACTCTTGAAAAAATACGTCGTGCTTTATCTTCACCATCCAGTCTCATGTATGGCAGTCAACCAACTGAGAAGGATGACAGAACACCAGTTTTGAAATTACAACTATCTCTAACCATACCTAACATAACTGTTAGTCCAAGCCTTGATGACATACAAAACGCTGTTAATCAGGTAGTACAGACTATACTCTCAATGTATCAAACTGTTTACCAATGGGGACAGTCAACTGAAGCAGGAGGTGATAGTGTAGAGGATAAATCCCTTTCTTCTGTCAATATTCTTACATCACCTAGTCAAATGAATGCACCTAAAAAAACGGAATTGAAGAATTTTCATCGAATGGTGTCGGAGCACAAAGATATAGCCAAATTAATATCATCACTTTCTTCTGTTATTACATCAGCTAAGAACACAGTAAATGAGTCATTCTCACATTTTAACAACTACAAAGATTTATGGGAACAAGAGCAGGAGTCCAAGATGATTGAATTCATGGAACAAGAGCCATTATTGGGTGATTTTGAAGCAGAAATTCATCACTATGAGCAGTTGGAAGGAGAGATAATGGCAGAAGAAGAGTATGTGATAATTGGAGCACTATACCTCCAAACCAGTAAGAATTAATTCAAAGATAATTTTATCCCCCCAACTGTCTGTGTATGGGTCCACTTGTCTCAGTCATCAATGCACATGAATATTACTATTATCATTATTATTACTAGTAATATATGTTTATTTCAGCAATGTATCAAATTCCCTTACAGCTAACCTGAAGCTAGCCATAGTGGCAGAGAGCAAGTCGTGGAAAGTTCTATATGGTCGTCACATGAACAAAAAATACTTGAATTTGATGGATAAGATATTGGAGCAGATTGAAGATCTTAGTAAAAGACTTAGTAGACCCATTAAAGATTTAGATGATATCAGAATTGCAATGGGTGCTTTGAAAGAACTTAGAGAGAATGAAATCTTTATAGACATGTCGCTGAATCCAATTGAGGTGATTTACTATGTATATAGCAACTTCATTAATACTATTCATAATAAGTATAAAATAGGTGTAATATCAATGGTATCACTATTAATAGATCATTTGTGCTATTAATAGTATCATACTATTAATAGATCATGTGTGCTATTAATAGTATCATACTATTAATAGATCATGTATGCTATTAATAGTATGCTATTAATAGTACTATTAATAGTATCATACTATTAATAGATCATGTGTGCTATTAATAGTATCATACTATTAATAGATCATGTATGCTATTAATAGTATCATACTATTAATAGATCATGTATGCTATTAATAGTATCATTTAATAGATCATTTGTGCTATTACTAGTATCATACTATTATTAATATGCTATTAATAGTATCCGCATAATAATTATACTATTAAAAGATCACGTATACTACTACTATCACAATATACCATAATTAGATCATATTATACTATTAATAGTATCATAAATTGATCTTGTTACTATTAATAATAGCATAGATATTGTTTAAATAGTATCAACAATATTAATTGTATTGCATTTTAACACAGCATTACTATAGTATCATAATAGTACAATTTAATTGTGTAGGAATCATATAGTGTCCTCAACAAGTTCCAGATACAGACACAGAAAGAAGAAGCGGAAAGAGTTGACACACTTAGATATTCCTGGCAAAAACTACTTACACTTTCTGTGAGAATTAAATAAATGTTGCTATGGTGATATTGTTGCTATGGTGATTTTTACTTTTTATAATAGAAAGAGGTACAAGATAACCTCCTTAATATACAAGATGGATTCAAAGATACATTGCTGACTGATATAGTGACATTTCAAGAAGATACAAGCCAATACTATAAAGATTATTCACAGGTATTTTATTTTCAATAAGACCTTTCATCCATACACTTGATTCTCCCTATAGACTGGACCTGCAGCAGAGGCGGTGTCCCCACGAGATGCTAGTGATAGATTAGGTACATTCCAAGCTCAGTTTGATGAACTATGGCGTCGGTATCAGACATACACTGATGGTGAAAGTCTCTTTGGTCTGCCTGTAACAGATTACGAGGAATTGAATCGTATTAGAAAAGAATTGAATCTTCTCCAAAAACTATATGGATTGTACAACACTGTGATTGATAGCGTTGATGGATATTATGATATATTATGGGCAGAGGTGATTAATTTCATCTACCATCTATTCATGCATCCTTCTATTTCATATATTACACCATTTATCCATCTATTTATCCATTCCATCTACCTGGTCAACAATCTTCCATCTATTTCATCTATCTATCTATCTGTCCATTCTTCCATATCATACCATCTAGCCATCTATCTGATAATGTATCCATTATTCATCTAATCATCTATTCCCTTGTATAGGTTGATATTGAGAAGATCAACAATGAACTTCTTGATTTTCAAAACAAGTGTCGCAAGCTGCCAAAGGCATTGAAAGATTACAATGCATTCAATGAGCTGAAGAAGAAAATTGACGATTTTAATGAGACTTGCCCTTTGTTAGAAATGATGGCCAACAAAGCCATGAAAGAAAGACATTGGGAAAGAATTGAAGGGGTAAGTTAAATGTTAAATGAAACAGAGAGGGCAGTGTATATGAAAAGGATCAAAGGAAAGCATCCTAGAAGAGTTATAGTTGCACAATTTAATGTTAACATCAATCAGGCATACCCATGCCATGACATGTATTATATTATACTACAAGTAAGGTGATTGTTTTTTCGCTTGAAATAGGTTACTGGACACAAGTTTGATGTAGACTCTGAAAATTTCCTGCTTCAGAATATCATGGAGGCTCCTTTGTTACAATTCAGAGAAGATTTAGAGGATATTTGTATAGCAGCTGTAAAGGAGAAAGACATAGAAGGGAAATTGAAACAAGTTGTTGCAGACTGGAGTGTTCAGAATTTTAACTTTTCTTCGTTCAAGACACGTGGTGAGTTCCTTCTCAGAGGTGAAGAGACAGCTGAAATTATTTCATTAATGGAAGATTCACTCATGATACTTAGTTCTCTCATGTCTAACAGGTAAATCAAACAAGATGAAGAACTGCTTTCCCATCATGTATGAAATAGAGATTAGATATACATTAAACCATTCAACACATCTCTCTCAGTCACTCTCTGCCTATGTTCATACTTTTTCTATCTGTCATGGGTAGATATAATGCTCCTTTCAAAAAAGACATTCAACTCTGGGTGCAGAAGCTCTCAAACTCCACTGAAATTATTGAAAACTGGATTGTAGTGCAGAATCTATGGGTCTACTTGGAAGCTGTGTTTGTTGGAGGTGATATTGCTAAACAGCTGCCAAAGGTATGGAAACCAGTACTATATGCCTGCCATTAGCCAATCCATCACACTTACTTTCAACCTAATACAGGAAGCAAAGCGTTTCCAGAATATAGACAAGTCCTGGATTAAAATAATGAACAAAGCCCATGAGATACCTAATGTTGTTCAGTGTTGTGTTGGTGATGAGACTCTTGGTCAACTTCTCCCTCATCTCCTAGAGCAGTTAGAGCTATGTCAGAAGTCTCTTACTGGATACTTGGAAAAGAAGAGACTCATCTTTCCACGATTTTTCTTTGTATCTGATCCTGCCCTTCTGGAGATATTGGGTCAGGCATCAGATTCACACACTATACAAGTGAGGAAATATGACTATTGGTCTTCAATATATTTAATCAACTCTTTCTCTCTCTTTCTGTCTTTCAATCTCTACTTTCTATTTCTCTGCCTCTTCCTAGGCGCACTTGTTAAGTGTGTTTGATAATGTCAAAACAGTCACATTTCATGAGAAAGAGTATGATAAAATATTGGCTATCAACTCAAGAGAGCCCGAGACAGTTCAGGTATTTATTTCATGATTCCAATTGCCTTATTTTAATAACATCACAATATTTCTATTTGTAGCTTGAGAATCCTGTTATGGCTCAAGGCAATGTTGAAATATGGCTGGGTTCCTTGCTCAAAGCATCATTGGAAAGTTTTCATGGTGTCATCAGGCAAGCATCAGTAGCAATTCAAGACCCAAGTTTTGAGCTTATGGAGTTTGAAAACTCATTTCCAGCCCAGGTAAAAGATGTTGGTTATTTCATTTTCAAACTATTCATATGTTTACTATCGCTGTGTTCTGATGTTTATATATATATATATATTTTTTTTTAATAAATATATATTATTAGGTTGGTATAGTCGGTATTCAGATGATATGGACAAGAGATGCAGAGGTTGCTTTGACTCAGGCTCGCACTGATAGGAAGATCATGGCAGCAACCAATCAAAACTTTCTTGATATCTTGAATGCACTAATTGGTATGACTACACAAGAACTCAACAAGATTGATCGCGTCAAATACGAAACACTTGTATTGATTCATCTGCATCAGAGGGACATATTTGATGATCTTGTAAGAATATAGAACGAAGAGATGAATGGATATGCATGAATGCATGGATGTATACAAACAGTTACTATCCAAACATACAATACAGAGATAGACTGCTAGATAGATAGACAGACAGCTGGATAGATAGATGAATAGTAATTTGATGTTATTACCTATCTATTCTTTAGGTTCGTATGCATATAAAATCTCCAACAGATTTTGAATGGTTGAAACAAAGCAGATTCTACTTCAATGAAGATACTGACAAATGTGTTATTTGGATTACTGATGTGGATTTTACTTATCAGAATGAGTTTCTTGGTTGCACTGAGCGACTAGTGATCACTCCTCTTACTGATCGATGTTATATTACTCTAGCTCAGGCCCTTGGAATGTCTATGGGTGGATCACCTGCAGGTCCAGCAGGTATGTACATATGAAGTATGTAGAAGACACAATTTGACCACTGTTATATCATATTCACAGGTACAGGAAAGACAGAAACAGTGAAAGACATGGGAAGAGCTCTTGGGAAGTATGTAGTTGTGTTTAACTGTTCTGATCAAATGGACTTCAGAGGGTTGGGAAGAATCTATAAAGGATTAGCACAGTCTGGTTCATGGGGATGTTTTGATGAGTTCAACAGAATTGAATTACCAGTATTGTCTGTAGCTGCTCAACAGATCTATGTAGTACTAATGTGTCGTAAAGAAAGAAAACCAGAATTTATTTTCACTGATGGAGATGTAGTTAGTCTCAGTCCAGAATTTGGTCTCTTTATAACCATGGTATGTTATACAAGTACATAATGATTGTATATAGACAGCTTAAGCATCCTTGTACATGTGTAGTATCATGATACAGCTTATTAATATGCATTGAGTTCTTTTTTATTTTATGTTTGCAGAACCCTGGATATGCTGGTAGACAAGAGCTACCAGAGAACTTAAAGATCTTATTCAGACCAATTGCCATGATGGTTCCTGACAGACAGATCATTATTCGTGTTAAATTAGCCTCTTGTGGTTTCTTGCAAAATATAGTTTTGGCCTCCAAGTTTTTTACACTTTACAAACTTTGTGAAGAACAGCTCTCGAAACAGGTGAGTTCATTACTTGCATGATATAAATTTAGTTTAACTGAATTTCTTGTATTTGATAGGTTCATTATGATTTCGGTCTGCGGAACATTTTATCTGTTCTTCGTTCCTTGGGTCCAGTCAAACGTATGTGTCCAAATGATAGTGAAGAGATGATTGTAATGAGAGGATTACGTGACATGAACCTCTCTAAGCTTGTTGATGAGGATGAACCACTCTTTCGTAGTCTTATTGTTGATCTGTTTCCGGGTATCACACTCGAGACAGCAGGTTATCCCGACTTAGAAGCAGCTATCGACACACGCGTTAGGGAGGTATGTCTGATAAACCATCCTTCCTGGACTCTGAAACTCATCCAACTGTTTGAAACCCAGCGTGTTCGTCATGGTTTCATGGTTTTAGGTCCTAGTGGAACAGGAAAGACCTGTTGTATTCATGTACTAATGAAAGCAATGACAGACTGTGGTGAGCCCCACAGAGAGATGAGGATGAATCCCAAAGCTATCACAGCTCCACAGATGTTTGGTCGTCTTGATGTTGCAACAAATGATTGGACAGATGGAATATTCTCCACTCTGTGGCGTCGTACACATAAAGCTAAGAAAGGAGAACATATATGGCTCCTACTGGATGGTCCAGTAGACACACTGTGGATTGAAAACCTCAACAGTGTGTTGGATGATAACAAGACTTTGACATTGGCTAATGGTGATCGTATCCCAATGGCCACAGATTGTAAGATTGTCTTTGAGCCTCACAATGTTGACAATGCTTCACCAGCGACCGTGTCTCGTAATGGAATGGTGTACATGAGTTCTTCAGGTCTAGATTGGGATCCCATCCTTCATAGCTGGTTGTTGAAGAAAACAACAGATAAAAAAATCACCCAACAAGAATCGGAGATCTTGTTGAGTCTGTTTGAAGGCTCCTTCATTGATACATACAATTATGTGTCTGTTATGCTAGTTGCAAAAATGGAGCTTCTACAGTGTAATTATATTGTACAGACCTGCACCATCCTAGAAGGTCTTCTCCTTGGTAAGGAAGAAGGGGTGTCGCTGAGTCGTGAACATCTTGAACATTTTTATATTTTTGCTATAATGTGGAGTATTGGAGCTATTATAGAGTTGGATGACAGATCCAAAATGGAAGAGTGGCTGAGGGAGAAAAAGCCAGATTTGGATCTACCTCCTTGTGATAAAGAGAGTGGTGACACCATATTTGAGTTTGTTCCTGATGACAAAGGAAAATGGCAGCACTGGAAGACAAGAGTGGAGGAGTATGTGTACCCTACAGACAGTGTTCCACCATATAACACGATCCTAGTACCCAATGTTGATAATGTTCGTACTGATTTCCTTATACATGTAATTGCAAAGCAAGCAAAGCCAGTGCTATTAATTGGAGAACAAGGTACAGCCAAAACAGTTATCATTCAAGGCTATGTGTCTAAATATAACATTGAGGAACATCTCAGCAAAGGGCTTAGTTTTTCATCTGCTACAACACCAGGTCTCTTCCAGCGATCTATTGAAAGCTATATTGATAAGAGAGTAGGTTCAACGTACGGTCCTCCAGCTGGTAAGAAAATGACAGTGTTTGTTGATGATATAAACATGCCAATGATCAATGCATGGGGAGACCAGATAACCAATGAGATTGTGCGACAACTAATGGAAATGAAAGGCTTTTATAGTCTCGAAAAACCAGGTGACTTCACGCACATCGAGGACATTCAGTATTTAGCAGCTATGATTCATCCAGGAGGAGGTCGTAATGACATTCCACAACGTCTAAAGAGACAATTCACTGTCTACAACTGTACTCTGCCTTCTAATGCATCAATCGATAAAATATTTGGTGCTATAAGTACTGGATATTTCTGTAAAGAGAGAGGCTTTATTAAAGAGGCCATAGAAATAATCCCAAAACTTGTTATATGTACAAGAAAACTCTGGCAAGAAACAAAAGTAAGATTTTAAATATTATTAATTAAACTAATCATAATCTAATAATTATCTATCCTACAGAACAAGCTGTTACCTACTCCTGCTAAATTTCATTACATATTCAATCTTCGTGATCTCTCTCGTATATGGGAAGGAGTTCTGAATGTGGAATCAGATACTATTACTAGTCTTGACATCCTCTTGGGTCTCTGGAAACACGAGTGTACTCGAGTTATAGCTGATAGATTCACTAATCCAGAAGATACAGCATGGTTTGATAAGTGTTTAATGAAAGTTTTTGCAGAAGAGCTTGGAGATGAATTAGCCAAAAGTGTTCCTGAGGAACCTTATTTTGTAGATTTTCTGAGAGATCCTCCTGAAGCAACTGGAGATGAAGGAGATGATGTGGAACTAGAAGCACCAAAAATCTATGAGCCAGTAAGCCATTGATAATGTTCTATTTGTAGTATCAATTGATATGCTAGCAAAATCATTTGAATATGCTATTAATAGTATTATTTGAAATCCTATTAATAGTGAAATGCTATTAATAGTATCAATCAAAATGCTATTAATAGTATCAATCAAATTGCTATTAATAGTATCAATTGAAATGCTATTAATAGTATCAATCAAAATGCTATTAATAGTATCAATTGAAATGCTATTAATAGTATCAATCAAATTGCTATTAATAGTATCATTTGAAATGCTATTAATAGTATCAATCATAATGCTATTAATAGTATCAATTGAAATGCTATTAATAGTATCAATCATAATGCTATTAATAGTATCAATCAAATTGCTATTAATAGTATCATTTGAAATGCTATTAATAGTATCAATCATAATGCTATTAATAGTATCAATTGAAATGCTATTAATAGTATCGAATTAAATTGCTATTAATAGTATCATTTGAAATGCTATTAATAGTATCAATCAAAATGCTATTAATAGTATCGATTGAAATGCTATTAATGGTATCAATCAAATTGCTATTAATAGTATCATTTGAAATGCTATTAATAGTATCAATCATAATGCTATTAATAGTATCAATTGAAATGCTATTAATAGTATCGAATTAAATTGCTATTAATAGTATCATTTGAAATGCTATTAATAGTATCAATCATAATGCTATTAATAGTATCAATTGATATGCTATTAATAGTATCAATGGAAATGCCATTCAATTAATACACTATATTAATAGTATGCTAGTAATAGTTGAATGGATGTATTATTCTCTCTTAGATTCCATCTTATGGTGAAATAGAAGAAAGACTAACAAACTTTCTACAACAGTACAATGAGACTGTTAGAGGATCGGGTATGGATCTTGTTTTCTTTAAAGATGCCATGGTACATTTCTTTAAAATATCACGTATCATTGGTACGGATCGAGGTAATGCCTTACTTGTTGGAGTAGGAGGATCTGGTAAACAGAGTTTGACACGACTTGCCTCCTTCATTGCTGGTTACAAAACTTTCCAGATAACATTAACAAGAACTTACAATGCTAACAATCTCTTGGAAGATTTGAAGGTGAATTGATAGTCTTTAATAATATTAGCAATTTAATAATTATATCTTAAGACCAATTAAATTATAATCTCACTTTTTTTAGATAATGTACAAGACTGCTGGTCAACAGGGTCAGGGTATCACATTCCTTTTTACAGATCAAGAAATTAAGGATGAAGGGTTCTTGGAATATATTAACAATGTATTATCTTCAGGAGAAGTATCCAATCTGTTTGCCCGAGATGAGATTGATGAAATTAACACTGAGCTTATACCAATTATGAAGAAAGAGTTTCCAAAACGTGCTCCCACACCTGAAAATCTTTACGAGTATTTTCTTTCACGAGCTAGAAAGAACCTTCATGTCGTACTTTGCTTCTCTCCCGTAGGTGAGAAGTTTCGCAGTCGGTCACTAAAATTTCCAGGTCTATTCAGTGGCTGTACAATGGACTGGTTTAGTCGATGGCCTAAAGATGCTCTGATTGCAGTAGCACAGCACTTTTTATCTTCTTATGATATAGTCTGCACAACTGAAGTTAAACAAGAGGTTGTACAGGCCATGGGGGTGTTCCAAGACTTTGTAGCAGAGAGTTGCGTTAATTACTTTGAGCGTTATCGACGTACAACTCATGTAACACCAAAATCTTATCTTTCTTTTATTGCTGGCTATAAAAAGATGTATACCGAAAAGAAATCAGTGGTACAAGAGTTGGCTGATCGCATGCAAATGGGTCTTGATAAACTTCTTGAAGCTGGGGAGTCAGTGTCAAAACTTGCCAAAGAATTGGCAGTAAAAGAAAAAGATTTAGTGGTAGCCTCCAAAGATGCAGAGAAAGTGTTAGCTGAGGTAACAGTGAAAGCTCAAGCAGCAGAAAAGGTGAAGGCAGAAGTACAAAAAGTCAAAGATAAAGCCCAAGCTGTTGCTGATGTAATATCTGCTGATAAAGCTGTGGCAGAGGAGAAGTTAGAGAAAGCTAGACCTGCTTTAGAGGAGGCTGAACGTGCTTTGAAGACAATCAAGGGAGCTGACATAGCTACTGTTAGAAAGCTGGGTAAACCACCTCACCTTATAATGAGGATAATGGATTGTGTATTAATTTTGTTTCAGAGAAGGGTAGATAACATGGCAATGGATCCAGAAAGACCTGGTCCCAAACCATCATGGCAAGAGTCTCTTAAAATGATGAGTCAAACAGGGTTCTTACAAAGTCTTCAAAATTTCCCTAAAGATAGTATCAATGAAGAGATGGTGGAACTACTCCAGCCGTACTTAATGATGGAAGATTATAATATGGAGAGTGCCAAAAAGGTGTGTGGTAATGTAGCTGG
Organism: Petrosia ficiformis; assembly: GCA_947044365.1. Classification (NCBI taxonomy): domain Eukaryota; kingdom Metazoa; phylum Porifera; class Demospongiae; order Haplosclerida; family Petrosiidae; genus Petrosia; species Petrosia ficiformis. The sequence goes on along the minus strand of OX345642.1, from coordinate 7,275,288 downwards.
TCTCTGCTCCTGGACTCAGGCAATGGGTTACTTTTATGGCATCAACAAGGAAGTATTACCACTAAAAGCTAACTTAGCCATCCAAGAAGTTGCTTTTGCACAAGCTCAAGCTGAACTTGAAAAAGCCAATGCTACACTGTCAGCTAAACAGCAAGAGCTTGATGTAGTGAGGGCCATGTATGATGATGCTATGTCAAAGAAGCAAGCTTTGATTGATGATGCTGAAACTTGTAAGCGTAAGATGAAAGCAGCAACAGCTCTGATTGGTGGACTGGGAGGAGAGAAAGAGAGATGGACACAACAAAGCAAAGAATTCCAGCAACAACTTGGCAGGTACATATTATATACATATATAAAGTCAGTGGATAGAACTATAGTATTCATACTATTCGAGTGCATACAAGTTGCCTTAAATTATCTCTTCATTTATACATTTTCAGGCTTATTAACCCTCGCCTACATAGATGGTGAGGGTTCTGCACTGCAAGTGCATTAAGTGTTTTTTTTTGGTTTTGAAATATATCTGTGTTCATATTTACAACAAATTTGATGTGTTTAAAAGTTCGTTATATCATTAATGTTTTGTTTACTTGCAGACTTGTGGGAGATGCACTACTAGCTACAGCCTTTCTGTCTTATGCTGGACCCTTTAATCAAGAGTTTCGTCTGCTATTAATGGACGCATGGAAAAAAGAATTGATTTTACGTAACGTTCCAGTTTCACAGAACATCAATATAATTGAAATGTTAACAGATACTGCTACCATTGGAGAGTGGAACTTGCAGGGACTGCCTAATGATGAATTGTCTGTCCAGAATGGGATCATCGTTACCAAGGCAACTCGATATCCTCTCTTGATTGATCCACAAGGCCAGGCGAAGACCTGGATTAAAAACAGGGAGAGTGGAAAAGAGTTCCAGGTAATTTAAGCCTTCATGGACAATGTATTCATAAATGTACGTTAAAACTATTTCCAGGTAACAACACTGAACCACAAGTATTTTAGGACTCATTTAGAGGATTGTCTATCTCTGGGAAAGGCTATACTTATTGAAGATGTTGAAGAAGACCTCGATCCAGCTTTAGACAATGTTCTGGAGAAGAATTTTATCAAAACCGGTTCAACATTGAAAGTTAAAGTTGGAGACAAAGAAGTTGATGTAATGAAAGGATTCAATCTTTATGTAACTACTAAACTACCTAATCCATCTTACACACCAGAGGTAAGATAAATTTATACTATTCCAATTTCCTTCACTTCTCCTTTGTTATCTTGTAGGTAAGTGCTCGCACAGCAATGATTGACTTCACTGTGACAGTTAAAGGACTGGAGGATCAGCTGTTAGGAAGAGTTATCCTTACAGAGAAACAAGAACTAGAGTCCGAGAGAGTGAAGCTAATGGAGGAAGTTACTGCAAACAAAAGGAAGATGAAAGAGCTTGAAGACAACCTTCTTTACCGCTTAACATCAACCAAGGTATGGTAATATTCAGCATTCACATGATTTTCATGTGATATATTAATTGTGTAGGGTTCTCTGGTAGATGATGAGTCACTGATTGAAGTACTGAGGACCACAAAACATACAGCAGAAGAAGTGACCCAGAAACTAGAGATTGCTGCTCAGACTGAAATCAAGATTAATGCTGCTCGTGAAGAGTACCGTCCTGTCGCTGCCCGAGGATCTATCCTCTATTTCTTGATTGTTGAGATGTCGATGGTGAATGTCATGTATCAAACGTCTTTAGTCCAGTTTCTGGAAATCTTTGATTTGTCCATGGCACGCTCTGCTAGGTCTCCAATCACTATGAAACGTATCAATAACATTGTTGAGTACCTTACTTTTGAAGCCTTTCGCTACTCAACACGAGGGCTGTATGAAGAACACAAATTCCTCTTCACTCTTCTTTTAACACTGAAGATTGACATGCAAAAGGGTCATGTGAAACATATAGAGTTTCAGACCCTCATAAAAGGTGGTGCTGCATTAGATTTGAAGACTTGTCCTCCTAAGAGTTCTAAATGGATCACAGACATCACATGGCTGAATTTGGTAGAGTTAAATAAACTACCTCAGTTCTCAGAGATCATCACTCAGGTAGCTAGCTATGTCATAAAACTGCACAAACATACTCAATAGTAGTGACAAGAAGGCTTGCATACTCAAGATATTTGCACATATTATATATATATATATGTTTTAGATCCTTGTTTATTCATTATTCTTAGATAAGTCGTAATGATAAAGGATGGAAAATGTGGTTTGATATGGAGGCTCCAGAAGAATCTCCCATACCAGATGGATATAATTCATTGGATACCTTCCGGAAACTTCTTCTTGTTAGGTGAGAAAAAAAACATGATTTAGAATCTTACATATCAATGCAAAACAAAATTGTTAAAATAACTCATTAATTGGTTATCACAGTTGCAAGGAACATCAATTAAATTTAATTGCAATGTCATGCTGTTGACACCATATCAATTCCTTGAAGTTTTATTGTCTAATCCTATAATATCTCATATTCACCAGGTGATACATAAGTAATTTCACAGTAACTGTATCTGACCAAACCTAATACAATGTATTCCTTGTGCAGCCACACAGTTATTTGACAATGAAAACAATATATCAATTACAAATTATTTGTTATGGCAACAGCACGCATGTAACCATAGCAACTATTTAAATACCAGATAACAATTTTGTTTTAGTAGTAATTCACAATAGGATAATAATTTTTATATTTTGCGCTTTTGAATACACTTGTTGAAGTGAAGATTTGATTAATTCATTAGGTCGTGGTGTCCTGATAGAACCTATGCTCAAGCTCGTAAATATATCTCTGAATCAATGGGTGTTAAATATGCGGAGGGTGTTATACTGGATGTTGAGAAGATGTGGGAGGAATCAAAGATTAGAGTTCCCATGATATGTTTGCTATCAGTAGGATCAGATCCGACTATGACTATTGATTCATTGTCGAAAAAGTTTCAGATTGGTTAGTTAGTGAAACTTCTCGTATAGCGCTATATACCATCCTTAACATTCCTTGCTTTCATCACACACACACACACCCAGCATGTCACACCATTTCTATGGGCCAAGGACAAGAAGTTCACGCCCGACGATTACTTCAGCAGTGTCATACACAGGTACTATTATAATTATTTTACATATACAATACTGGTTATTGTATATTCATGCACTCACTCTTTTTCAGGGTGGATGGCTGCTCTTACAGAATGGTCATTTAGCACTAGACTTCCTTGAAGAACTCCTGAATTCAATTGTTGAAACTGAGAATGTTCATGAATCCTTCAGGTTGTGGATGACAACTGAAGTTCATGACAAATTCCCTATCAATCTTCTTCAAGTATCCATCAAGTATACTTTTGCACCTCCACAAGGAGTGAAAGCTGGTATAAAAAGAACATATTCAACTATCACACAGGTTACATATCAATATATATTATATATATATATGTATGTATAAATAATTATATTTCTCTGCAGGAACAACTGGATTATAGTAACCTGGCTCAATGGAAGCCCATGCAATATGCTGTAGCATTCCTTCACACAACAGTACAAGAAAGAAGGAAGTTTGGTCCTCTTGGTTGGAACATACCCTATGAGTTTAATCAAGCTGATTTTAATGCTAGCACACAATATGTACAGAATCTACTAGATGATATGGACTTAAAGAAGGTGATGTATATGATGTTCAGTAAAAGTACTGTTCTAAATTGTTCTATATACATTAGGGTTTATCATGGGGAGCAATTCGTTATATGTTAGGTGAGATTCAATATGGCGGACGTGTCACTGACGATTATGATAAGTTACTATTGAATACCTATGCTAAGGTACATGTAAGATATATACGATAGGACATACATACAAATATTACACATATACAAACATACATACACACATATATATACATACATGCATAGTATTACATACATCATGTGGATTGTAGCTACGGTACTGTAATACTGCTCTATATCTTTGTAGGTATGGTTTGGTGAACATATGTTCCAGGCCTCATTCCGATTCTACAAAGGTTATTCCATACCATTGTTCAAGACTATCAAAGAGTACATGGATTTCATTGACAAATTGCCATTAGTAGACACACCAGAAATATTTGGAATGCATCCTAATGCTGACATCACGTTAGTTCATATATAGCTAGTTCATAAGTAAAGTAACTACAAGTATATAATACTTAAGTTTACCTGTGTGTGTGCATTGCTGCAGATATCAGAGTAACACTGCCAAGGCATGTCTGGACACCATATTGGAAATCCAGCCTAAGGATAGCAGTAGTGGAGGAGGAGAGACTCGAGAGTCTATTGTACGAAGACAGGCAGGAGAGATGTTGGAGAAACTTCCAGCTGACTATATCCCTCATGAGGTAATACTGTCTTCCATAAGAGATTAATTCTCACAAGTTTGATATCTAATAGAATTATTTTCAGCCACAAATCTATAGAATCAACTTCTGAGAATTAACTCTTGGAAGTTTATTTTATCATTTCTTGTCTGTGCTTGTTAGGTGAGAGCCAGGCTTAGTAAAATGGGTGCTATTGCTCCTATGAATATATTCCTACGACAAGAGATTGATAGGATGCAGAGAGTTATTGGATTAGTTCGGACTACCTTACAAGATCTTCAATTGGCCATTGATGGTACCATAATCATGAGTGAGGTAAAAAAAGACTCTAGATTATTTGTTAGAAACAAGAATTTAAATTACCAACATTTTATAAAAAATAATACAATTATAATTATATATAACTATATATGATATATTAATATAGAACCTTAGGAATACTTTGGACTCTATGTACGATGCAAAGGTTCCTTCTCTCTGGCGAAAGGTAAAGACACTGTAATGAAAAAGAAACTTAAATACATAGACAGCAATTACTGTAATGCATACAAATAATTATATCAACTTGCATTTTTTTCAAGGTATCATGGGAGTCAGCAACTATCGGTTTCTGGTTTACAGAGCTACTTGAAAGAGATCAACAATTTAGAAGTTGGGTATTTGAAGGAAGACCTACCTCATTTTGGATGACAGGATTCTTTAATCCTCAAGGGTTCCTTACTGCCATGAGACAGGAGGTCAGTTAGATACATTAACAAATACCTCTAAATACATCGTGTTTGTCAGCAATTGCTCTTCTCTTTCTACCTGTCACACACTCACAGGTTGCACGAGCTCATAAAGGCTGGGCACTGGATAGTGTTGTATTACATAATGATGTTACTAAATTGAACAAGGAAGAGATCACATCACCTCCAGCTGAAGGAGTGTACATCTTTGGGTTATTTATGGATGGTGCAGGATGGGATAGACGAAATACAAAACTAGTTGAGCCAACACCTAAAGTTTTATATGTACCTATGCCTGTGGTACACGTTTATGCTATCAATACAAAAGGAGGAAAAGATCCTAAGCTTTATGCATGTCCTGTTTATAAGAAGCCTCGACGTACCGATCTTACCTTTATCACTGCTCTATATCTGAAAACTAACCAACATCCAGATCACTGGATAATGAGAGGAGTGGCTCTTCTTTGTGACATAAAATAATTTGAAACAGTGAAAGATAATAATTATTATAATTATATTTTATTCTACTTAATTTTTACTGTTAACATCTATTTTTCTGCTGTTGCACAATTTTTTCAAAAAAATTGATTTTCATTATTTTTTCAATATAATTATTTGGGAGGGGAATTGAAAATGGCTGCTAAAGTGAGCAGATGGGCAATAGATTTCAATGAAGGAAGGAGGTAAGGGATTGTTGTATGTGATGTTGTATTATGTATTATGGATTTACAGGAGTAGCCATAGAACAAGAGATGAGTTGCCATCACCACCTGGGTATGTTACTCGTTTAGCTGAAACAGAGGTACATATGTTCACATGATTGTTGTCATATTGTCATGTGACTTTTCACTAAACTGTAGGATGCAACAGAGTCACAAGATTCTACTTTATTAGCAAAGGTTTGTTGTATTCGTTAGTCATAGCTATGCAGGAATATAAGCTATAGTTACTCCTCTTGTCAGCAAGGATGGAATATTGCTCTTGGTCCATGGAAACAATTACCAATGAATCTATTTGTACTATGGATGGCAGGAAATTCAGTATCTATATTTCCCATTATGATGGTTGGGATGATGTTCTTTAGGCCAGTTCAAACTTTACTAAGCTATCGAGATGGTAAGAATGGTTCTGGGGATTTTAAGCATGGGAAGCAGTCCAAGCCAGTAATAAACATTTATTATTTTTTTGCAGTGTTTCAGAAGCTCCAAGGTGATCAAGCTATCTTTCAAAAAGCAATTTTTGTACTTGCTAATTTAGTTGGTATTGGTTTAGCAATTTATAAATTCAATAGTATGGGAGTGTTACCAACACATCAATCTGATTGGTTGGAATTCCTGGAGCCGCAAAAGGTATATACTCAATTAAAAATATTAGAAACAAAAGTACATATCTTCATTTTTTCGTTCACAGAGTTTGGAGATCTCTGGAGGAGGGATTCTACTGAAATAACAGACACTGTTATATACGTATATCTCATATTATCAATCACTATTTGAAAACTAAAAGATTGACACTATTCAGTGAATCTCTAAAAGATCCGCAATAAGAGCATTATGATGTAACCTAGAACTAGTCTCATTCCTAGACTGCAATTCTAGGAATGAGTCTATCCAGGAATGTGGCTATGGCAAATGATTTTATACAGTGATGCATCAATTTTTACAAATATTCTATTGATTACCAATCCTTGTGGTCTCTTGACAGTCTAGGGATGAGACTATCTACCTTGTATGTACATGTGTATATAGTATTCAATGAATGGTATGCAATTAGAGGTATAGCTATTGATTCCAATCAGAATTAACAGCTACAATAATGTAATTACATATACCATTTCATTGAAGCAATATAAAATATACAAGAAAGGTAACTTTATGAACAGTTATTAGTTGTGACACCATTGGCTTGTTTCTTTTTTATTAGTAATGTCATAAAAAATTTAACAGTTTCAGTCAAGTGTATCACCTGACAAACAACAAATAAATACACAAACTGTCATGTGACTACCACATGATGTATATGCAGACATCAGTAACGAGAGCTCAGCTAAATGCTGTGTTACTCTCATTACATCATAGTACATCATTATAGCATACAAGAACAGTTGTTATTGATTACGTAAGTACATGCTTTGTGATTATATATATACATGTCATACAACGGCTTAACAGACACAGACATCTTTAGACAAAATATGATAGTTTATTTAATACAGCGAGCCTCGGGAGACTATTCCACGAAGACGTTCCTCTACACGGGGAGGCAGATTGAATAATTTAAATTCCTTTTCTAGTTCTTGAAGTTTTCCATAGCCACCACAGTAGCCATTGATACGACAAGCAACATGAGAAGTGATGATTTCTTCATCAGACATGTTTAGCGCTGAGAGGATATCTCGTTGTTGACGTAAGAGATATTTCTGATGGTAACTGTAATGTGTGTGTGTGTGTGTGAAAATGATAAGCCTAATAAACACACACAGGAAATGTAATCATTAATTTACACTATATACATGTGTAACTTACTATATATGCACATAGTAGGAAGTTTATCATAATTCCCGGATTATAATAGTGTAGTTAATTCCTTATTTGGTAACTAGGAATATAGTTATATACACAAAGGAAACAGTAAGGGCCAACTGCTTAGTGTAATACATACTCCTACATACCATGTATGTATAATCAGTATTATAATAATTATTATACAATACAATACTTACTCTTCTGCATTATAGAACGTCTCAGCTTGTGTGATTTTAGTAACAATTTTCTTCGTTAGTTTTTTCTGTGCTTCTTCTTTTGATTCTTCTGCTAATCTCTTTTGTTCCTCATTGTGGTAGAAAATGGCAGACATATATTGTCTAGAAGCACATCGAGTAGGATCATGATTTATCCAAAATAGTTTTAGCATTTCTTGATATGATGTCTGCTTTGGGTCATATTTTATCTCAACAGTCTCTGTATGGTCACCACTATATGTATAGCGAAAACTATGTAAAGTGAATACATACATACATACATACATACACATACATACATGCATACATACACATACATACATGCATACATACATATACACATACATGCATACATACATACATATGTACATAGTGATATACATACACATACATACATACATACATACATACATGCACATAAGCATAAAACTCACAGGCTGTAGTATGTTGGTCCAGATTTCTTCCCTCCTGTGAAACCCACCCTTGTATGCAGTACCCCTGGGGCACAGCCAAACTGTGCCTCAGGGAACCAAAATCAGCTAAGTGCGAAAGTAGCGACCTCAAAATCAGATGTTGACAAAGTCTCCGTTTTCTTGGTTATTTCCTTGATTTGTCCTTCCATTTGTTTCTCGGTACCTGCTGTTGGTTCTGATAACGTGTTCTTCTTCGTTGGGTTTGAAGGGCGAATTATACGACGAAGAAAGGCCATTTCCTTTTAGTAGTAGAAATGCTGGCAAATTATTTATATCCGTCTGTTTATTTATAGCCCCACCTTTACTTTAGAAGCCCTTAATTAAGGAGGAAGTATGGCTGCTGTTACTTTGACCAGAATTTGCAGTCCAATGTCTGTTTCTATAGCCTGTAGATCATTGAGATATCAACAAGTAGCAACTAAGCATTGGCAGATCAACTGCAGAAGGTTTGAAATGCTGGGATCTACTGCAAACTGGAGATATTTTTCTTGTACTCCATCCATGAAAAGTAAGAACACGTGATTATCATTATATCTGTTTGATATATCGATCTGTTTTATAGATCATTTTACTATTAATTATAAAATATAGCCTAGGAAGTAGATGGAAAGCCATCCCCCAAAAGTTGATGTATATGGAGCACCAGAGTATTTGAATTTGTAGTTTATTAATCCGTCATTACAAGGGAGCATTATCGTGGCAAAGCAAATTGTTATAATTGTCTTGAAATTACATTGTCTTGTTATATAGACAATGGACGCAAATACACAGAGACACACGAATGGGCTGCTCTTACTGGTAATACAGCTATTGTGGGTATCTCAGACTATGCTCAAGACAAACTGGGTGATGTTGTTTATGTTGATCTTCCAGAGATAGGAGCAGAGTTCAGTAAAGAAGGTCAGCTTTCTACAAATATCTCAGTATATTCTTTTTGTTTACCAAATAATTGATATTCCTTGATTAATGTGATTAATGTGTAGACTATGTCGTTGCTAGGGAATATAATTATATTTCAAAAGACACACATTCTATCACATGAATTCCTTGCGTGAAAAAAAAAATAATTCGATGGAATTATATGGAGCTACAGTGCTTTTATGAACTCTTAAAATAAGGCTAGCAAAATGATGTAATGGGTACACATATAAGATGGGTACTTGTTAATCATAATGATGTTCTCATACAGTGAGGAGTTCACTATCCCCATTGCTCTCTGTATTTGTTGAAGAAAGAGCTTGGACTAGAGAATGCAGGATCGTGTGGATTTGGAACAGCTATTGTGGCAGTTCATGTGACTAGCATGACGACATGTGTTATGTTGTCAAGTTGCAGAAACACATAAAAGCATTGCATATCTTTAGTAGAGCCAATCTATATTACATCCTACAATACGGACTACTGATTGTATTTGTGGCTGAAATATATCTATGCATAAATAGCTAAAATATTCCATTTTTGTAGACGTATATGGTGCTGTTGAGAGTGTTAAAGCTGCTTCAGATCTATACAGTCCTCTGAGTGGCAAAGTAACAGAAGTTAATGAGCAGCTAGAATCTGAACCGGAACTTGTTAACAAAGAACCTTACGATAAAGGTAAAGTGAGTTCATAAATAAGTACCTGAATTTTATTTTCTCATTATAATAGGATGGATTATGAAGATGGAAGTATCAGATCCAAGTGAATTTGAAAAGTTATTTTCAGAACAAGAATATGAAAAATTTCTTGAAGAAAGCCAGTGAATTTTTATTAGTTGATGAATTATGTATAATAATTTTTGTTAGTGATTGACCAATGAAAATGTTTTGGGTCATCAAAGAAGCCGAAATTTAATTAGTTACGCGTATGCGCACGTGAACGCGAAAGAATTTAGGCGTGACTAACATACTTTTTACATGTACATAACAATTACAACAAAAGTCTCACATCTTGATTCAAAGTGATGTCCTCATCGAGTGAAACTGTGAATGTAAACGTCAAGACAGCCAATGGATCAGTTGAAGACCTGAAGATTAGTGGTTTGGAAGAATGGTGTGTCTTTGATCTCAAAGTTCATCTTTGTGACCATCATCCATTACATCCTGTGAGTAGAATACAATATTAGTTAATATGACAACATCAATACGTTTTGTGCTATGATATTTATTGTCACATGATGTAAGTACAAATACCCATCAACTATTAGCCCCATAGCTAGTATAATTATTATATATATATATATATATATAACATAATTATCTGTCATTCACCAATTCATTTCATACACAAACACATAATATTATATGTATGTACATGTATACACATGCAGCCTGTTAGAGGACAGAAGTTAATTCATAAAGGACATTTATTACAAGATGAGACAGTACTACATAGTCTTCTTCAGAAGGTTGGTTGCTATGATACTGTGATAGTCGTTATTTACATTTGACATGATGAAAATGTTCATAAATAATTGGGATTACATTCAGTGTTGATTTATTTAACTATAACTAAACCCTTTGTAGTAACTTTTAGTTAGTTATGCAATAACTATAACTAACTAAAATGAAAATTAGCCAATAAGTTAGTTAACCTAAACTAAAACCCTTTTAGTAAGCTTATATTACCTTAGTTAACTAAACTAAATGTTTCAGAAACTAGGCATGCTATAACTATAACTAAAAGTGGTATTAGCACCAAAATAAATCAACTAATTATATATACACTATCATGAACTAATTAAACTATAACAGGACATAATACATAATTTCTCTTACTTTATTCAGGATGAAATTTTAATACTTCATCTTGCTATCTCACCAGCTTATTTACGCTCAAATTCAGTGCCTGTCAAAACACCGGACAAAAAAGTGAGTATATATATATCTTGAAACATTACCCCTCATTACATCGATATACAGATACATGAAAAACCACACTTATCACCTTCAAATACTCCACTTACACCTGTATCTTCATCTCCACCCACTAATAATAATGTTCCTAACAGTTCACATGCTAATGCTATCAATCAGGTATAGACAAGTATTGTATATTGTACATAGTTATATGTCTTCATGTTTATATACATAATACATGTTCATAATAATTATTAACAACCTTTCGTGTAGCAACAACAGATGTTCTCTAACTGGTTAAGATATCGTACTCCAACGTAAGTTAATGTTTATATCACACACACCTAACCCTTGCTAAGGTAGAAGGTGGTTATTGTGATAATCTTATAAGGCAATGAGTTTATTTATAAGTCATTTGTAGGTGTGTTTGTTAACATTTGTAAGGGAGGGGGTTTCTTACATACACACATACTGTGCTAAACAAATTAACTCTTGTATTAACTCTTGTATTACATGATGTATGATACAAAACATGAAGCTTAAGAAGAGCTGAAAGGAAAATTCACAAAAAAAGTAGAAATTGCAAACTTGTGAGCATTGCTTAAAATACTACTTAACTTTCAAACATGAAGATTATATTTCATACGTAAATTATCTCTGTAGTTAAAATACTACACATTTAACTTAATTAGCAAGTACAAGGATATTATCTACAACTTTTCCTCCAGGATGCGTCCAGATGAACAGCCTCCGCCTCCTATGTCCTTTCCTGCACCTCCTATGATGTGGCCTAATCCATATCTGATGTCACCTTACCATGCTGCTCAAATGGCACAGTGGTATAATGCAACAATGCAGGGAGGGTAAGAAACAATATTAATTATGTAGTAGTGACATCCTTCATGTTCTTTGTAGTTGAGGAATACAAGTAGAATACAAGTATGTTTGTTTTCATTAATGTACATGCAGAAAGGGTTACAATAGTTAGTTAGTCATCCTGTCTAGACTATAAGGTGCTACAATGCTTCAATAGTCTTACTGTAGTTCAAAGGTAACCATAGATACAGTAGTGTTATAACTGATATGTACAGTTCCTTCTTTCGTATCTCAGAGGTTTATGCCTTTGTATAAAATGCAATGTCCAAATACAAAGGTACTCTAGTGCATAAACACTTGCTTGTCACCTGTTTTGATAGGGGAGTATTATATAATAGGATATATACAATTATACAAACCCTATCCTTTTGAATTGAAACGCTTGCTATTAAATACTAATTATTCAGTCATTTTGTACAGCAAACAGAAATTTTTAGTAGCTAAGAGAAGTATAACACTCTTCTTGGGGGGTGTCCCTTCATTGGCTTGATGTACAAAATGACCGATTTATTGTGTGCTGAGTTAAGGCTTTTTGTGGACAGTCACATAAGAATGTGTAGAAACAACATCTATATGTTTACCTCTCTTCAGAAATATTAATACCTCACCTGTGAATCAAGCTAATATACCAGCTGAAACAGATGGGCTCTTATTAGAAAACCAAGCAAGGGAGGGAGGAGATGGACAAGATTTGGAGCTACCTGACGACATGGGTATTAATGGTGGAGGAGGTTTTGCATTAATGGCTGAAAATCGTCGACGTAGAGATGCTGTAGATTATGTCTACATGTTGATGATGCTAATGTTTCTAGGTGCCATAGGCTACATGGCTGGATCATTTTATCAATTCATCATATTCTTTGCTGGTGTCGCAGTTATACTATTGTAAGTTTAAAGATGTTACCATAGTTACCATAATTCAGCATGCTTGGATTGATGGTATGTTGTTATAGTAGTAACCTATATCTAAGGAATTTGATGCTACTCCAGTCACAGAAATAATTGTTATCATAAACTCGTTTGTTCTGTTATAAAAAATTATAAAGTTGTTTTGTAACTGGTTATGTGGATATCAAACATCTGTTATCTACAGAAATCAAGGTGGTTGGTTCACAGTTCAAAGGAGACAAGGTAATGTTTATGGTGGATTTGTGTACTGTAGTAACTATGAATACATAATTTGATTTTAAAAGGTCAATGAACATTAGTCTAGTTAACTATAAGAACACTAATGTAGTATGATACTGTACATCTATCTGTTCTGTTATAGAAAATAAAACACATTGGATCTATTTTAAGATCATCAGGTCCTTTAAAATTGACTGAATAATAGAGAGATTCGTTGCCCTACTAGACAAGCCCAAGGAGAATACCGAGCCTTATAAATCTCACGATACTGAACATCAAGTCACTCGTTCTTGCATCTTGTTATATCTATTCATTTTTATTTAGTTAATTTACCACAAGAAGAGCAACATAGAGATGAACAGAGAAGAGATAATGAAGACAATACCGATGGCAATGAAGACAGAGAAGAGAATCAAGAAAGAGAAGATGATGAGGTTTGTGAATGTGTTACCAAGGAAACGTGGGTCTTGATTGCATGTGCAACATTCTGAGCAATAAAATGGCAAAGACAAATGTTGATGTAATAAATAATAACTGAAGCTTCGTATAGTTTTATGTTCTAATCAGAACTTATTCATGGTTCATAGTAAATGGGTAGCTAGCTAATGATTGAATAACACATTGTTAATGAATCTGACTCAATACTTTATAACAAGTAATGCTTTTATTCTGGACGCTGTTTTTTGTTCAGATGTAGCTTTTGTTGGATTTCATAAAAGACAAAGGTGACTCTTATTGAATATTGGATATACCTTCATTATGTGCAACAATAGAAAATGAATATAAGTCCCCGATATCAATGTGCAACCACAATGGCTTGACAGTGTGATACACAGGGTGTGTAAACATTGAGCCAACTACCCCCGGCCTATTTTCACCACTCTTGTCCTGCTCTGTATACTGTTTCAATTTACCAGACATTCACTAGATTTATCGGATAATGTCCTGTATGACTAGCTATTTCCACACCACAGTTGACAGTATGATGCAATACCCAATTAAATTACTAATATATATTATTAGTTTAGTGGTTATGATATCACTTCCTGTTTTAATATCACTGTATTAATAGATACATCCAGCTCAAGAAGATCAAGATGCTAATAATGACAGACCTGGTCATCGTCAAGGAACTATTACAACAATAATAGTATTTGTTACATCATTCTTTTCCTCATTACTACCTCAACAAGTTCCTGAAATTGAAGCTAATTAAATGGACACCGTTATATTTATATACATACATACGTACATTATGTATAAAGTTGATATTAGAATTCTATTTAGTGATCAGTATCATTGTTGTATTGAGTTGTTGTATTGAGTTGTTGTAATAAGTCATAGTTTAATGAATTGATAATGAGTCACATGAGTGGCTGTAATAATATTCATAATTTGGGAATTAGGTGTGGCCATCAACACAGGATGTGGTAACAATTAATCACATGAAACTTGATGAAAGCATGTGGAAGATGGATTGTTAAAAATATATTGAAAGTTAAAAACCATACATAAATATTTATCACTACAATGCAATATAGTAGACACTTTTAATGTATACATGGATAATATATAGATATAAAATACAATAGTCTATATACCTATTAATTAAAACCATACTAAAGTGTTAAGTATATTCATAGTAAAGAATCCATTCAGTGGTTTAATTATAATGTGTTTGAAGATTAGATAAACCTTTTAATGAGTTCATTTCTATGTTATTATATAACGAGGTTTGTTGAAGACCCTGACAGTTTTTGCATGGCATGTTCTTGAGAGCTTAGCTCTATAACTTTCGAAAGTCATGTGAACTTGAGTGTTTGGAAATAATAGGTGAGCTGAAAAATTGTACACCTACAATCACTAAACAATCTATTATTTTATTTTTATTTTTATAAATGAAATTATCCTCTTTCCTTAGTTGCACGTATTCGAGTAAAAAGTCGCTGTCTTTCTCGTATAAAGAAGCACGTGGAACGTTGGCAGAAAGTGGGAATATGGCGTTTGTTGACTTACTCGAAACACAACATGAGCCAAAATTTTCACCTTATGGCAAAGATCCTTTCATTCGCCCTTCCTTTCCTGGTTTCTTCTCTCCTAACTACCCACCTATACGACCTCCATTCCCACATCATTGTATAAACTGCCTCATGCAATGCAATCCTTCAGTGACATTCAATGGATTGTGTCCCAACTGCTCCCAACATACTTCATCTCCTTCTATAACCACCATCTCCTCAAATGGCTCTTCTCCTCCAGAACCTGAGAATAGTTCCGACAGCTTCATTATGAGTAACATGTTGCATGTTGTTGATGATGTTCTTCGAGAAGATACAGCCCTTGATTCAAGACTCCAGGTATGTAGTGAATGTGGTTTAGGTAGCATGGCTCCTTCACTCTGTTTAGAATGCCAGAACTACTTTTGTGTTTCGTGTTTTGTTACACATTATCGTGATCACCATTTTGTCGACTCGCCAAAACCGCCACTCTCCCCTCCAACAGAAACTGAACTAGACGTGAAAGAAGCAGAATTTTGTGATAAACATCCAAAAGAACGGTTGTGTTATTTCTGTGAGCCTTGTACTTCTCTTCTGTGTTATAGCTGTATTTCAAGAGGCCACCAACACCATCCTCATACAACTATCAAGAAGGAGTATCGAAGAATTCAACAATCCATAGAATCCCTTCCAGCTAACATGAGCAGTAGACTTCACTCTCTTTGTTTAGCTGCTGACTCCGCTGAAAAAATGCACCAAAGTATTGTTATAAAGAAAGAAGAAGCTATCACAAATGTACATAAGATTTTTAAAAGTCTTAGAGAAGCTATTGCAAAATGCGAGAAGGAAATCGTTGCCCAAATCGTGACCATCACTGATCTTAGGTTAGACTCGCTTTCTAAAGAGAGAGAAAAGAATGAAGAAGTGGTAGATGAGTTGAAGAATCTACAGGAATCAATGATAATGGCTAAAGAACAAGGAAAAAAAGCCTCTACTGTTCTCTTACTCCACAAAATAACGAAACAACTCGAGAACCTGAACACGGACTGTGAAATACCAGTCGAGGATGACACGTATATTTTAAAATCTAATACTGGTAGTGTTCAAGACGCTCTCAAGTCTATTTGTGTACTAACCACGGCTCCATATCCTCCACTGTGTACAGCAATGGGGGAGGGTTTATATCACCCTCGCATTAATAAGCTCACCACTGTTGTGGTTTGTACTAAAGACAGAAGCGGCGATCCTTGTGTAGAAGGTGGAGCTCAGTTATGTGTTTCTTTAAGAATTAATGGCGGCTCACTATTACCTGTAGACGTAAGAGATAACAAAGATGGTTCTTATTCTGTCAATTTCCGACCAAGAGTGAAAGGTGAACATCAACTCTCGATATCCATTAGAGGACATCATATACAAGGTAGTCCATTCACATTGTTGGTGGACGGTGGTCGTGAGTATGGTCATTTTGGAGTTGTAACTCAAGTATTTGGTAGTGAAGGTGGACAACCAGGTCAGTTCTGTCGTCCTTGGGGTATTAGCTGTGACCAGAAGGGACATGTAATCGTTGGTGATCGAAGTAATCATCGTATTCAAGTGTTTGATGCCAATGGGTTCCTTAAATATCACTTTGGTTCTGAGGGAAATAGGCCAGGTCAGTTCAATCGCCCAGCTGGTGTAGCCACAACAAGAGAGGGCCATGTCGTAGTAGCAGACAAAGATAATCATCGAATACAAGTCCTAAAAATTGATGGCACTTTTAAGTTTATGTTTGGTTCGAAAGGTGGCAACGATGGCCAGATGATTTATCCCTATGATGTTGCTGTTAACCAGCTTGATGGACGAATTGCAGTCACTGATACAGGAAACCATCGTCTCTTGATATTCTCCCATGATGGGATTCTCCTTGGAAAGTTTGGTTACAAAGGTTATTTATGCGGCCATTTTGATTCTCCTCGTGGAATAGCTTTTAATGAGGAAGGGCACATCATCGTATCTGATTTTAACGTACATCATATTCTTGTGATTCATCCAGACGGAACTACCGCTCGTATCTTGGGTAGCCAAGGAATTGGTAATGGGCAGTTTATGCGACCTCAAGGAATTGCAGTAGATCACATGGGGAATTTTGTTATTGCTGACACAAGAAACAATCGAATTGTTGTTATGCATTCCAGTGGTTACTTTATAGCTAAATTTGGTACAACAGGTGCTGGACAAGGTCAGTTTGATCGCCCGACAAGTGTATGTGTTATGCCAGATGGAAGAATCGCTGTAGTAGACTTTGGCAACTCACGAGTACAAATTTTTTAGTTTTTTCACAAGCTTCCATATGTAACATTTGCTATTAAAAACGACCTCCATATAACTAAGTGTGTTTATGCTTTTCTTATTATTATTACTTACCCAAGAGGTGTTGAAATTTTTTTTGTAGCCTGTAATATACATAATAAATCTAGTTTTATATCCATACATGGTTCACATGTATACATGACTGACTTGACCAGTGCTATGAGCTATAGCTAGTCATATATTTAGCTATCCCCACATTTTATTATATATACATTTCTTTGTTCCTTTGAGGAACACTAACATTAATTATAATTATTAATAATTAATATTGTGTTGTTTCTTCTGTTGGGTTTTTGGTTGCTGTAAAAATTGAATTTTCTTTTAATTAAGATTTCAATTAATTGTTAACACTATACAGAACACAGTGGATAACAGGTGTGTCTTATTATTCAGTAGTGATAAGTATTATTAATTAAAGTATAATAGTACACACCTACATATATATATACTGACATATTCGGTAGGTACATACATACACACATACATACATACATATATACATACTTATATACACATATATAGTTACATATATACATACACACATACATACACACATACTTACATACATACATACACACACACACACACACACATACATACATATAAAGTAGATTAGAAGACTCTCAACTGTAGTTGTCTAAACAACATGTACTTATATGGAGAAACACTGATGTGTACATGTGGTACGGGCAACCTTTCAAGTATTTATGTATAATTTATTATTTATAATTATATTATGTATATAATTA
>OX345642.1:7217006-7252006 GCA_947044365.1 Petrosia ficiformis | reverse complement strand
ACATACATACATACATACATACATACATACATACATACATACATACATACATAAATACATACATACATACATACATACATACATACATACATACATACATACATACATACATACATACATTAATTAAAATGCTATAATGGTATGTACATAATTAAGATTTCTATCCTTTAGGATTAACAGCAGATGAGCTCCTCCCAATGTTGGTTTATCTGGTTGTGAAATCTGACATACCAAATTGGTAAGCCCTAAGATGAGACTCCCTCCCACCTCCCCCCCCCCCTCTCTCTCTCTCTCTAGTTATCTATCTCTTTCTTTTCTTGTAGGAAGAGTAATTTATATTATATTCAACATTTTCATTTTTCTAAAGTTGGAAATGAAGAATTTTTGTAAGTCAATGTAACAAGTACACCAGATATCACTTACTATCTCGAGAGTCATCCATTATTAATATTTTCCACAGGTATTATTTGACGTCATTTGAAGCAGCTGTTGAATATATTGCGACTGGAGAATTAGAGGTTCAACAATTGTATTATATACTATTTATCTATTTATTTATTT
This sequence comes from Petrosia ficiformis, assembly GCA_947044365.1. Taxonomy (NCBI): domain Eukaryota; kingdom Metazoa; phylum Porifera; class Demospongiae; order Haplosclerida; family Petrosiidae; genus Petrosia; species Petrosia ficiformis. The sequence goes on along the minus strand of OX345642.1, from coordinate 7,251,445 downwards.
GTTTGTTATTTCAGAAAAATGTTGGCAGAGATTTTAGAAAACCTAAAATTCCTGATGATAGTGGTATGGATGAAATAGGAAAAGCTAACATGTCAATATTGAATTCCTTCTTCCAAGTTAGTATAAAATCAACTTTTTCCCTCCGTCCCTTGATCTTTCTCACTCTCTCTTTCTCTGTCTCTCTTTGTTGGGCTCTCTCTCTCTCTCTCTCTCTCTCTCTCTCTCTCTCTCTCTCTCTCTCTCTCTCTCTCTCTCTCTCTCTCTCTTTAGAGTATTTGTTCTGGTGATATTGAAGCGGTTCAAAAAATTATATTGAAAAGTCGTGAAATACCAGATGGGATTAGTCAAGAATTGTGTCATCCATTATGTGATTGTGATAAATGTGCTCCTATTGTACAAATGTAAGCAGAGATAATAGAATAAGATATGATTGGACAAATGATAAAATAGTTTCAAAAACTTTATTTTCACAATTGAATATCATCTCGTGTCACTATACATTATACATTTTATATCACAAGATTCATTGTCACATGACATTCTCACATGACTCAGATATCATGATCATCCATCTCATGTCACTGTACATTCTAAAGACTTGTTATTAAGAAATGGTTTGCATTATGCTGCATTATTTGGTAAGTCATAAACTCATAATAATATCTTCAGATATTAATATTCCTTACTATAATAAGTAGTATTGTACTTATGCTTCAGATACCACGTATTATAGACTAGGGCTGGAACGAATCCATATCTTTTACTATCCGGATATCCGTTCACAATAATGGTCGCATATACCTGGATAATTGCTCTAAAACATTCATGACTTGTTTCCACTCAAATGTATAGTATTACCTCACCCTTTTTGCTGTAATCAACTGCTATAGATGTTTATACAAGCAACAGTTGTCTATTTACAGATCGTTCTGCACTCTAAACCTGGTAATACAGAGCAAGACTCTTATCAACTGCTATTTTATTGCAATTTCAATTTCACCTGTTTGGTTTCTGTACCTGAAACAGATCCAGATGTTCAGTTCGCGGATAATTAACCGGATAATTGGGTATCCATTCCAGCCCTATTATACAACTAAAGTTACGTATACCTATACCTGTGTTCAATCCTTATGTTCATGAATATAACTACTTTTTAGCACAGCTCTATCCATTTCTATTAAGAAATGAAACCTAGCAACTACAAAAGATGGTAATAGCTCAACAAATATGATTCTGAGTGTCTTTTCCTACAGTGCTATGAAGTGATCTGTATAAAGTATCTGCTCTGCCCTATACTTCTTGCCTGCATGTAACTATATTCACCTATACCAGTATCGGTAGTAATAATAAGATTGGATTCCTGAATGATTACGTATTTATACACATATTTACAAATAAAACTTTATTTGATCAGTCAAACAGTATTCAGCTACCTTCATCAATTTCAGGTCATCAACAGATAGTACAATGGTTATTAGAAAGAACAGATTTGAAACAGGAAATAGATGAAGTCGATTGTAATCAGCAATCTGCACTTCATCTAGCCTGTTTTAGAGGGAACCAGAAGTGTGTGGTGAGTATGAAATATCATTTATAAATAGTATCTTATATTGTGTGATAACAGGATTGACAGCACAAATGAATGGATGGATAGATAAATGCATCAATGGATAGATAGATGTATGGATGTATAGTATGAAATGAGTGATAGTTCATCTATCCATCCATACATCCATTCATCTCTTGATACATTCATCTATCTAAGGTAATTATATTTCATTATGAGATGTACCAAACAGGACATACTCTATAAACTATTATAATAACAATTATGAGTAATTATTATCTGACTATGAAAACATGTTATCCAGCTACTTGGGAATTCTCATGCTAAGCCAATATATTAGTTATATAAGTTATTTTCTGTGACATTAATATACATTATGTTGGTAGTACAAACTGTATCAGTTCCTTACTGTGTACACTGTATAACTCACTAAATCTATTTGGCTACTTGTAAGTAACCACAAACATATGTAAATCTACTTAATGAATAATTATGCATTTGTACGTACTTTTCACTGGAATCATAGCATCATGCAACATACATTCAACATACATTCAAATACTGCGATAATCTGTGAATAACCTATCAATATCAGGTGGGTATTCCCTAATTCTATAGACATCCATGTGAACTATATACTATCAATCAGTTTCGCTTGTAATAAAATATTCGAACAGTGCCGAAGATATGTTAAAATAAATTACCTGATTAATAACTAAGTCTTACTTAACATTTATACTATTGAATGACGTATAGTCATTATCCTATATAAATGTTACTAAGGCATGAGCAGATATGATTGGCTGCAATCACTTGTAACATGCATATCCTTCTATCTAAACAACAACTTACGGATGATACTGAAGTCCTATTTGACTTTTCAACTGTCTTGGAGTGACAATAGAAATATACTTGTGATATTTTGAACTGTTCTTACACTTTCCACTCATGGGATTCATCTACCACCATTTGCCATCATTGTCCAGTAGTCCACAAGCCAGTATACTGATTGTAATAGTATTAAAGTAATAAATTTATGAAATATTTACAGACAGACACAATAATTACAATATCAAATGACTTTTGTAACTATCCCACCTGTTAGATAAAATTAATATGTAAAGAAGAAATTGTCTTACTAAGAGGATTTTAGTTTATAGTTATTACAATAGACTTGTAATTAACAAATGATTACAAATGATTACAATACATTGACACCAGTGTAGTATTAAATAACCATACATTTTTTACTATGATGTATGTAAATATGTTTGTACATAAGTATATATTTGTACAAGTATAATATTATTAAAAGAGATTGCATGTGTGTCAGTTCTATATATCAACTCTATAACTCTATGTCTTAACGTTTATCTTAACATTTATCTTTAAAGAAATGATTACTACCTCTACTAGAAATGTTGAAACTTGTTTGACATGTATCTTCATCTATGTAGTATGGGTGGAAGTTGTAGATTTCCTCTCTATATCTGGTACTTCCATACTGTCCATGGCCAGTGTGTTACTTTCAAACTTAAAATGTTTATCGCATGTTTGCTTATCCCGAGTACTTTTAGTAGATTGGATCTTTCCTTTTTTACAACCACAACAGAAGGAGTAATATCGAAGTATTATTTTCTTTGTTCCTAGAAACATTATACTTACCATTAATGCTTGTGTTGAGTTGAGAATAATAAATGGATACAGGGCCCATGATTGTTTAGGTAATAAAGCTATGAAACCAAATATCCAGGTAATAATACCAAGAACTGTAAATACTGCCATGACGATACGTATTTGTCTACTTCGTTGTGATTTCACATACTTTGAGTCTGGTGATGCAGCACAGATTAAAATCACCACGGTTATGAAAAGAAAGATATTCAGTAATATTGATAGGAAAACCACAGATGCAATGATAACAACAAGTGTGTCATTAATCCAACACAATCCATCTATATCTGTTCCATATCGTACTGCATCATCTATAGTATAGTTCACTATTATAGGTAGTATTGTTATTAATAGTGGTATACCCCATCCCAAAATAACATACATAATAAGTAGTTTATTTTTGGATGATCTCTTTTCATCTCGTTTCAGTTTTATAGCCATGGTAAATATACGAGTATATTCCACACCTAATATATTCATCCAGCTAAATCGTGAGAGAAAGAAGAAGTATCTGATAATGGCTGTTGCAGTACAGAACTCCACTGATCTGTTTATAGGTGTTATAGAACCAAGCAAAAAGAAGAAGTCACTAACAAGAAATGCCACAGCTAGATTCATTAATAGTTTACTGGGTAATGTTTGAAGGTCTTTGAATATCGTATATGTGAAGAGTATCATTAAACTACCAATAATTGATAATGAACAACCAATATAAGTTAGTTCAGTGAATCCTTTGGGATATTGAAGAAATGTCACTGTAGTGTTGATTTCTATTTCACCTGTTCTATTAAAGTCTACACAAACCAGTGGACGATCATTAGCATCATATCTAATGACTGGATATACTTCTCCTTGAAAGAGTACAGTAGATTCATTAATTAGCTGATACTCTGACTCATCAAGAGCTATTGGTGTACAATTTTTTGTTCCATTTTCATTTGATATATTAGAATCAGTCATTACACAGATTCCATCATTCAATTGGGATCCAACTGGACATATAATCATTCTACAGCCAGTACCTGGATCAAATATCTCATTTTTTGAACAAGTGATAACTTCTGTTTTTGAAATCTCTGTTGATGACATACTAACTTTTCCACTACCCTGTACATCAAGAATTGCACTAAATGGAAGAGCTCCGGATCCTGTGTAATTAGAAAAGAGTAAAGATGATAAAATATGAGACTATCTACACTATAAAAAATAATGGGTTATTTTAACCCTTATTTGGTTACATGAGTTTCCATTCCTCCTGCATGAAACAATGCTGATTTCTCTTCTTGGTATGTAATGATTACATATAGTAATAATTTATTTCTTTTCATCTTGATATATATATTGACTAGTACAAAGTACATCCCATAATATAGAATATAATTTTACTTCAGTTATAAATATACAGATATACTATCCATTGGGAATATAATGATTGTTTTAAATTTCCACCATAAACATGATTATTATGTTCCTAATGGATAGTACATCTGTACTTCCCATTAGGAACATAATAAATATGTTTACAATGGAAAGTAAAAATTGCATTTTCAATTACAAATAATTTATAGTATTGGCTACTTTGTATAGAAAATATGAAAAAGCACTATTAAGCAGATGAAGCTCATATAACCAATCAAATTGGTTAGAACAACCAATCAGTTTTTACAGTGCACCAAGGGGACTGCAGAGCATTGGTTCTTACTCCTCCCAGTGTTATACAGACCTTAATAACACTAGCTACTATATATTTGGATGAAAACCTTCTAATCACTACTCATACATGACATGGCAGCATGAGCAATTTGAACTATTTGGAAAACTTAGTAATATTCGTCTGTTGTCATTAATATTGGTCATTTTGAGTGAATATGTCAGATGCTATAACCACTAGTTTCCTCTGACCTCGGTGGAAAGTGATTATCAGGAACACATGGACAGAAACACAAGTGAACATCATATAAATAATATATTTCCTGCACTTCAAAAGATACTGCTACATATCACAAGATATAATTATATATAGTAGACAATTAACAATTCGTATATACATATAAACTATATGAAGTATATAACAGATCACTTACCAATGATAGTCTCTCCAGATACATCCTCACATCGTACTTCACTGTTAGCATTTCTACGTGGATAAACACACACCAATTGCAACTCTGTTGGCCCATTACACTCGGCACACTGTAAATTTTGATACACCTCTGTATATGATTCATTTAGAAGTAAGGATTGCTCATATATTGGTTCATAGGGACCATTAATACAACTATTGTTGAGTTGTAAATATTCTGTAGAGTTGAATTTTGTATGAATAGTAGGATTATATTGTGGACAGTCTGATACTACAGGTATACACCATCTTAGATTATCAAGTACTAATGTATTGTTTGGTGGATCAAATGCACATATAGTACAATACTCAAGTATAGTCTCTATTGTAATTGGTTCCATCTCTGTTACATTCTGAAATATTCCTTGACATCGAAGTCTGGTCTGCCATATTAGAAGACTTGTAGTATTTATATTGTGACATATTGCACAATATTCATTACGATATGTTATTCCAGTGGTAGAATCACTGACTGGAGGTAATGTAGCAAGTGTTGTACAATTATTAGCTACACTAGCTTCATACTCTTCATCTGCTGTCCAATTAAAGGGACACCTGTCTATCATATAGTAAGCATCACCTTGATCTCTGGGTTTCAGAAACAAGTATCTACTATTACAATGCATATATTCTGTATATATTTGCTCTTCCACTGATGAAGAAATATTAGTTACATCAAAGCAACAGTCATCATAGACAGAGCAGATTTCATCACACCTGCAGGTTGGCTCTGTTGATAGTGGTGAAGGCTGACAGGTGATACATGGATAACTCTTACAGAGACCGGTACTGTACAACAACAACAATAACACAGGCAGACATTTGGAGTACATTTTCACTTCAGGCCTAATATTCATTTGATTCCATACAAATGTATAAAATGGGTGGGTACATGACAAGAAAGTACACTGGTCTTCATTAACCCTTGCCATGTGGGTAGAGAGCTGCAGTAATCATTTTGTGAATTGTTACATACTAGCTCTGTTAGAAGAATTCTAAAATTAAGAGTGTGTCAGTGACAACACTGCATGCAAAAACAAATAGTTAAAATAACTGATTTAGTGGTTATACAGTTGCAAGGATTTAACATTTAGTTAGTTGTTCAGAATACATCTTATACCACAGATACTTTGTACTAATTATATTCAATTATAGATGAAACACTATAATTTTAGGGTGCACACTAAAGTACATGTTATAGTATCCGGGCAGGAAAAGGCTTTGTAAACTCACAAAACATAATTTAATTTATATCTTCCAATACTTGGTGCACATTATGTCATAGTAACATACATGCATGTAGCCACAACATCCTCTATGACAATTGGCAAACTATATTGAAGCTCATGCTATTCCTTGCAACTACACTAACCAATAAAATGGTTATTTTAACAGGTGATTTTTTATATATGAATAAATAATTATAGTATAAATATTAGTGTTATTTTAGTTAACTATAACTTAGTAAGGCATTGTGACTTAGTTAATTACAAGTCTATTACAGTAACTATAAACTAAAATGAAAATTGGCCATTATGTAACCACAAATATTAAAGCATTTCATTTTTATACACTCTTCTCAGTGTCACATTAATAATCTATACATTATAAACAGTGCTAAAATGTGTTTGAGATGTACCATCAATCATTAAATTAACTGTCAATTCATTTGTATTAATTGTGATATCTGGTGTCTCCACACCGTCCACTTTAACTCTCATTTGAGTTTCAATTCCTCCTGAGACTATGAAAATCAATGCTGATTCCATTTTTTACTAGGTAATGATTGATTACAAGTAGTATTTCTTTTCATCTTGATCTATATTGACTAGTATATAAAGTATAAAGAATATATTTTACTTCAATTATAAACATGATTACTATATAGATGTACTACCATTAGAAACATAATGTTTACAATGGACATTGTATTTTCAATTATATTGGCTACTTCATATAGAACATATGAAAAAGCACCATTAAGCAGATGAAACTCACACAACCAATCAAATTGATTACAACAACCAATCAGTGTGCAGTGTGTTACTTTCAACTAACTGATATTTTTCATGTATTCGCTTGTCCTGAGTACTAGTTGATCTCTTAGTAGAATGGATATTTTCTTTTTTAAAACCACAGTATATTCATTATCCTACAAATGTATAAAAACATTACTATAGCATGAGCAGATATGATTGGCTGCAATCTCTTTTAACATGCATAACCTTCTCTCTAAACAACAACTTTAAAAGTGATACATGTACTGAAGTCTATTTCACTTTTCAACTGTCTTGGAGTGACAATAGTAATATACTTGTGATATTTTGAACTGTTCTTACACTTTCCACTCATGAAATTCATCTACCACCATTTGCCAACATTGTCCAGTAGTCCACCAGCCAGTATACTGATTATGATAGTTTGAATGTATTAAAGTAATAAATTTATGAAATGTTTACAGACAGACACAATAATTACAATATCAATTGAATTTTGTAACTATCCCGCCTGTTAGATAAAATTAATATGTAAAGAGAAATTGTCTTACTAAGAGGATTTTAGTTTATAGTTATTACAATGTACTTCTGGAATAGTTTCTGAACGATCAGGTGTTTTATTAGTAGAAATATTGTATTCTTACTTCACTGATCGGGAATTGTGTTTTTGTATATTTTTGTCTATTCTGGCTTTTATTAATAAAGAACAATTTAAACAAAGAACTATCATATCAAAGAGAAGACTTATACCATCCTAGAGCCCATTGTGGCTCGATGGAATTACCTCATCAGTCTAGGAAGCATCCTGTGTGTTATTGCTGAAACAAGGTGGCTGACTAGTCGCTAAATTCCCGATCAGTGAAGTAAGAATACAATATTTCTACTACAATGTACTTGTAATTAACAAATGATTACACAATACATTGACACCAGTGTATTATTCATAATAATACACTTTTTACTGTGATGTATGTAAATATGTTTGTACATAAGTATGTATATGTATAAGTATAATTAAAACAGATTGTGTGTCAGTTCTATATATCAACTCTATAACTCTATGTCTTAACGTTTATCTTAACATTTATCTTTAAAGAGATCATTACTACCTCCACTAGAAATGTCGAAACTTGTTTGACATATATCTTCACCTATGTAGTATGGGTGGAAGTTGTAGATTTCCTCTCAATATCTGGTACTTCCATACTGTTCATGGCCAATGTGTTACTTTCAAACTTAAAATGTTTATCGCGTGTTTGCTTATCCCGAGTACTCTTAGTAGACTGGATCCTGATCTTTCCTTTTTTAAAACCACAACAAAAGGAGTAATATCGAAGCATTATTTTCTTTGTTCCTAGAAACATTATACTTACCATTAATGCTTGTGTTGAGTTGAGAATAATAAATGGGTACCAGGCCCATGATCGATTAGCTAATAAAGCTATGAAACCAAATATCCAGGTAATAATACCAAGAACTGTAAATATTGCCGTGATGATACGTATTTGTCTACTTCGTTGTGATTTCACATACTTCGAGTGTGGTGATGCAGCACAGATTAAAATCACCACTGTTACGAAAAGGAAGATATTCAGTAATATTGATAGGAAAATGGGAACCACAAATGCAATGATAGCAGAAACTGGGTCATTAATCCAACACTCTCCACGAGACCCATCTATATCTGTTCCATATCGTACTGCATCATCTATAGTATAGTTCACTATTATAGTTGGTATTGTTATTAATAGTGGTATACCCCATCCCAAGATAACATACATAATAAGTAGTTTATTTTTGAATGATTTCTTTTCATCTCGTTTCATGTGTATAGCTGTGGTAAATATACGAGTATATTCCACACCTAATATATTCATCCAGCTAAACCGTGAGAGAAAGAAGAAATGTGAAATAATGGCTGTTGCAGTACAGAACTCCACTGATCTGATTACAGGTGTTATAACGCCAAGCAAAACGAAGAAGTCACTAACAAGAAATGCCACAGCTAGATTCATTAATAGTTTACTGGGTAATGTTCGAATTTCTTTGAATATCGTATATGTGAAGAGTATCATTAAACTACCAATAATTGATAATGAACAACCAATATAAGTTAGTTCAGTGAATCCTTTGGGATATTGAAGAAATGTCACTGTAGTGTTGATTTCTATTTCACCTGTTCTATTAAAGTCTACACAAATCAGTGGACGATCATTAACATCACATCCAATGACTGGATATACTTCTCCTTGAAAGAGTACAGTAGAGTCATTAATTAGCTGATACTCTGACTCATCAAGAGCTATTGATGTACAATTTATTGTTCCAGCAGTAAAATCAGTTTCATTTCCATTTGATATATTAAAATCAGTGGGTATAGTTGGTTTTACTGTAGAGGTAGAAGTTGGCTCTTCTGTGGGTGTTACACAGACTCCATCATTAAATTGGGATCCAACTGGACATATAATCATTCTACAGCCAGTAACTGGATCAAATATCTCACTTCTTGAACAAGTGATAACTTCTGTTTTTGAAATCTCGGTTGATGAGATACTAACTACTCCACTACCCTGTATATCAAGAATTGCACTGAATGGAAGAGCTACTGTGTAATTAGAAAAGAATAAAGAATATATATTGATTACAATATACACTGTATATGATATGTACTATCAGTGCAAAAATAAAATTGTTAAAATAACTTAGTACATGCAGTTGCAAGGAATAGTGGAAATTGTAATTTGACAGGTTGTGTAGGTTGTTATCTGCATGGTGACATGTATACATGTAATTGTAATCCAATTTCAATTATCCTTATACTGTCTAATAGATACAAAGAAGCAGATTAACATTTTAATTAACTCATTTTAGGTTCCCAGACCTTCTTTGTGCATCTAATATGGACATGATAATGGATTATAATACAAGTATCTATTATCATTCAGTCACAACAATAACCTAATAATATTAATTTATAATTTGCATCCTTGCAACTATACTAGTAATTCAATTCTGCTATATTACATTATATATATATATATATATATATATATATTATATATATATCACAGTAAAAAATGTTAGTTATGCATAAATATGACTATAGTACATTCTAGCTGACTTACATTTCAGCATTAATTAAATCATCAGATAATAACATGTTAACTATATGACCATTATAACTTATCACTTACCAGTGGTAATCTCTCCAGTTATATCCTCACATCGTACCTCACTGTCTGCCTTTCTGAATGGATAAACACACACCAATTGCAACTCTGTTGGCCCATTACACTCAGCACACTGTAAATTTTGATACACCTCTGTATATGATTCATTTAGAAGTAAGGATTGCTCATATATTGGTTCATAGGGACCATTAATACAACTATTGTTGAGTTGTAAATATTCTGTAGAGTTGAAGTTTATATGAATAGTAGAATTATATTGTGGACAGTCTGATACTACAGGTATACACCATCTTAGAATATCAAGTACTAATGTATTGTTTGGTGGATCAAATGCACATATAGTACAATACTGAAATATAGTCTCTATTGTAATTGGTTCCATCTCTGTTACATTCTGAAATGTTCCTGCACATTGAAGTCTGATCTGCCATATTAGAAGACTTGTAGTATTTATATTGTGACATATTGCACAATATTCATTACGATATGTTATTCCAGTGGTAGAATCACTGACTGGAGGTAATGTAGCAAGTGTTGTACAATTATTACCTACACTAGCTTCATACTCTTCATCTGCTGTCCAATTAAAAGGACACCTGTCTATCATATAGTAAGCATCACCTTGATCTCTGGGTTTCAGAAACAAGTATCTACTATTACAATGCATATATTCTGTATATATTTGCTCTTCCACTGATGAAGAAATATTAGTTACATCAAAGCAACAGTCATCATAGACAGAGCAGATTTCATCACACCTGCAGGTTGGGTCTGTTGATAGTGGTGAAGGCTGACAGGTAATACATGGATAACTGTTACAGAGACCAGTACTGTACAAGAACAATAACACAGGCAGATATTTGGAGTACATTTTCACCTCAGGCCTAATATTCATTTGATTCCATACAAATGTATAAAATGGGTGGGTACATGACAAGAAAGTATATTAATTAGTGCAATCATACGATAGCACTGGTTCTGCATTAACCCTTGCCATGTGGGTAGAGAGCTACAGTAATCATTTTGTGAATTGTTACATACTAGCTCTGTTAGAAGAATCTTAAAATTAAGAGTGTGTCAGTGACAACACTGCATGCAAAAACAAATAGTTAAAATAACTGATTTAGTGGTTATACAGTTGCAAGGATTTAACATTTAGTTAGTTGTTCAGAATACATACATCTTATACCACAGACACTTTGTACTAATTATATTCAATTATAGATGAAACACTATAATTTTAGGGTGCATACTAAAGTACATGTTATAGTATCCGGACAGGAAAAAGGCTTTGTAAACTCACAAAAACATAATTTAATTTATATCTTCCAATACTTGGTGCACATTATGTCGTAGTAATATACATGCATGTAGCCACAACATCCTCTATGACAATTGGCAAACTAAATTGAAGCTCATGCTATTCCTTACAACACTAACCAATAAAATGGTTATTTTAACAAATTGATTTTTTCAGTGAATAATATATATATGAATAAATATAATATAATATAAATACAAATGTTTATATGGGTGGGGATGTGACAAGAAAGTATAATTAGTGCAGTCATATGATAGCACTGGTTCTTCATTAATCCTTGCCTTGTGGGTAGAGAGCTACAGTAATAATTTTGTGAATTGTTACATACTAGCTCTGGTAGAAGAATCTTAAAATTAAGAGTGTGTCAGTTACAACACTGCACTGTAAAAATGAAATGGTTATTTTAACCCTCATTTGGTTACATGAGTTTCAATTCCTCCTGAGACTGTATAAGTCAATGCTTTTTTCTTGTCTAGCTAGGTGATGTTTACAAGTAGTAATTTCATTTTGATCTATATTGACAAATTATATGCATGATATCAAAAGCAATACAATGTGGTGACGTTTAAAGTATTTGTGGAGTACATCACATGTTATTTGCTATTATTAGTACAAATTCATGTACATATTAATTTACATTAACTAATTACTCTATTAACATCTATTGTTTTTGCAGATGTTGGAATTGGAATATTCTATAGGTTGTACCTATACAATACTATACTACGTATATAGCTATATTGTATTAATTAACATGCAATAGCAATACAATGTACATGTACTTTAAACATGTAAAATTAGACACGTGCTGTCTTCAAATATTTGTGGAGTACAAAGTTATTTGCAGCATGTACATATTTATGTTATTTAATTACTCTAGAATGAGCTATATAGTAACATCTGTTGTTTTTGCAGATGTTGGAATTGGAATACTAATAATACACCACAGGTTGTACCTATACAATACTATACTACGTATATAACTACATTGTTTGTTAGTTGTTACCATATGTCTTATTATGACATGTACCTTATAATAGTCAATATAGATCACGATCAAATGAACTGTGTATGACTTGTAAATATTACCTAACAGAAAATATATAAATCACCATGGAGCAAAGTATTATTGCATTGAAATTCCTGAAATTTAAATTGTCTTACTAAAAGGGTTTTAGTTGCAATAGACTTGTAATTAACAAATGATTACAAATTATTACACAATACATTGACACCAGTGTATTATTATAATATAAAATAACCATACACTTTTTACTGTGATGTATGTAAATATGTTTGTACATAAGTATGTATAAGTATAATTAAAACATATTGTGTGTCTGTTCTATATATCAACGCTATAACTCTATGTCTTAATGTTTATCTTAACATTTATCTTTAAAGAGATCATTACTACCTCCACTAGAAATGTTGAAACTTGTTTGACATGTATCTTCATCTATGTGTCCATGGGTGGAAGTTGTAGATCTACCATCTATTGCGATATTTGGTACTACCATACTGTCCATGGCCTGTGTGTTACTTTCAAACTGAAGATATTCACGTGTTTGCTTATCCTGAGTACTCTTAGTAGACTGGATGCTGATCTTTCCTTTTTTAAAACCACAACAGAAGGAGTAATATCGAAGTATTATTTTCTTTGTTCCTAGAAACATTATACTTACCATTAACGCTTGTGTTGAGTTGAGAATAATAAATGGATACCAGGGCCATGACTGATTAGCTAATAAAGCTATGAACCCAAATATCCAGGTAATACCAAGAACTGTAAATATTGCTGCGATGATACGTATTTGTGTACTTCGTTGTGATTTCACGTATTTTGAGTCTGATGATGCTACACAGATTAAAATCACCACGGTTACGAAAAGAAAGCTATTCAATAATATTGATAAGAAGATGGGAACCACAAATGCAATGATAGCAGAAAGTGTGTCATTAATCCAACACAACCCTAGAGACCCATCTATATCTGTTCCATATCGTACTGCATCATCTATAGTATAGTTCACTATTATAGTTAGTATTGTTATTAATAGTGGTATACCCCATCCCAAGATAACATACATAATAAGTAGTTTCTTTTTGGATGATCTCTTTTCATCTCGTTTCATCTGTATAGCCATGGTAAATATACGAGTATATTCCACACCTAATATATTCATCCAGCTAAATCGTGAGAGAAAAAAGAAGTGTTTGATTATGGCTGTTGCAGTACAGAACTCCACTGATCGGATTATAGAACCACCAAGCAAAAAGAACAAGTCACTAACAAGAAATGCCACAGCTAGGTTCATTAATAGTTTACTGGGTAATGTTCGAATTTCTTTGAATATCGTGTATGTGAAGAGTATCATTAAACTACCAATAATTGATAATGAACAACCAATATAAGTTAGTTCAGTGAATCCTTCGGGATATTGAAGAAATGTCACTGTAGTGTTGATTTCTATTTCACCTGTTCTATTAAAGTCTACACAAATCAGTGGACGATCATTAGCATCATATCCAATGACTGGATATACTTCTCCTTGAAAGAGTACAGTAGATTCATTAATTAGCTGATACTCTGACTCATCAAGAGCTATTGATGTACAATTTATTGTTCCAGCAGTAAAATCAGTTTCATTTCCATTTGATATATTAAAATCAGTGGGTACAGTTGGTTTTACTGTAGAGGTAGAAGTTGGCTCTTCTGTGGGTGTTACACAGACTCCATCATTCAATTGGGATCCAACTGGACATATAATCATTCTACAGCCAGTACCTGGATCAAATATCTCGTTTCTTGAACAAGTGATAACTTCTGTTTTTGAAATCTCCGTTGAAGAGATAGTAACTTTTCCACTACCCTGTACATCAAGAATTGCACTAAATGGAAGAGGTCCCGGTTCTGTGTAATTAGAAAAGAATAAAGAATATATATTGATTACAATATACACTGGATGTGATACTATCACTGCAAAAAAATATGTTAAAATAACTAATTTTGCTTTACTTTAATTGGTTGTGTAGGTTGTTATCTGCATGGTGACATATACATGTAATCCAATTTCAATTATCCTTATACTGTCTAATAGATACAAAGAAGCAGATTAACATTCTAATTAACTCATTTTAGGTTCCCAGACCTTCTTTGTGCATCTAATATGGACATGATAATTGATTATAGTACAAGTATCTATTATCATTCAGTCACAACATTAACTTGTATGACCAATTGAATTATAATACTAGTAATTCTATTTTTGCAGTGTATCTGCTATATAATATATTTATATATATATAGTAGAAAACCTCATATCTGTATGGTGTCCTGCTGAAAGCCAGGCTGGTATATATTCGATATATAAGCTAGGCCACTCTGGTGAAATGGTTAGTTCCTTATTCCATTCAATTTGAATGAAAGGAAACAAGCAGTCTTATATCACATTAAAAAATGCTAGTTATGCATAAATATGACTATATTACATTCTAGCTGACTTACATTTCAGCATTAATTAAATCATCAGATAATAACATGTTAACTATATGACCAAGTATAACATATCACTTACGTAAACCAGGCATAACATTAGTCTCTCTAGATGTATCCTCACATTGTACCTCACTGTCTGCCTTTCTGAATGGATAAACACACACCAATTGCAACTCTGTTAGCCCATTACACTCGGCACACTGCAAATTTTGATACACCTCTGTATATGGTTCATTTAAAAAGAAGGATCGCTCATATATTGGTTCATAGGGACCATTAATACAACTATTGTTGAGTTGTAAATATTCTGTAGAGTTGAAGTTTATATGAATAGTAGAATTATATTGTGGACAGTCCGATACTACAGGTATACACCATCTTAGAATATCAAGTACTAATGTATTGTTTGGTGGATCAAATGCACATATACTACAATACTCAAGTATAGTCTCTATTGTAATTGGTTCCATCTCTGTTACATTCTGAAATATTCTTTGACATCGAAGTCTGGTCTGCCATATTAGAAGACTTGTAGTATTTATATTGTGACATATTGCACAATATTCATTACGATATGTTATTCCAGTGGTAGAATCACTGACTGGAGGTAATGTAGCAAGTGTTGTACAATTATTACCTACACTAGCTTCATACTCTTCATCTGCTGTCCAATTAAAGGGACACCTGTCTATCATATAGTAAGCATCACCTTGATCTCTGGGTTTCAGAAACAAGTATCTACTATTACAATGCATATATTCTGTATATATTTGCTCCTCCACTGATGAAGAAATATTAGTTACATCAAAGCAACAGTCATCATAGACAGAGCAGATTTCATCACACCTGCAGGTTGGGTCTGTTGATAGTGGTGAAGGCTGACAGGTAATACATGGATAACTGTTACAGAGACCAGTACTGTACAGCAACAACAATAACACAGGCAGACATTTGGAGTACATTTTCACTTTAGGCCTAATATTCCATACAAATGTTTATGTGGGTGGGAGAAAGTATATTTAATTACAAGATACCATATAATAGCACTGGGGATGATCATTACTTCATATAAATATAGTATACTAGCTATATTACTCATTCAAAATACTTATACAAGCCACAGAATACAATAACTTCATGCTTGATTAAAAACAAAAAACATCGTAATATAATCCTAACCATGTTAGTACTCCTAATATAATTCTTATACCATATGAGACTAGTAACATAAGTGTAACATAATTTCGTAATTTCTTATATGAAGAAACATCCCTCAGCACAGTAGTTCTTCATCAACTTTTGCCATGTGGGTGGAGGGCTACAGTTGTTCTTTCATAAATCTAACTATGTTTTGTTACAGTACAGGGGTACTTACTTAGTGTTGTTTTAGTTAACTATAACTTAGTAAGGCATTGCGACTTAGTTAAATACAGGTCTATTGCATAACTATAACTACATCTGACTAAAATGATAATCGGCCAATAATGGGCCATTTTAGTTAGTTAAAACTTTTATGTAATTTGGTTAATTAACTACAATAATAACTAAAATTTTGATAAACTAGACATACTATAACTAAAGTGATCATTATTATAAACTAATGCACATTAAATATTCATATTCATTGGGAACACCAGCCCATTAAATATTATTATAATTATTATATTTCAAGTATTTCATTTTTATACACTCTTCTCAGTGTCACATTAATAATCTATATATCACCAACATTGCTAAAATGTGTTTGAGATGTACTATGTGGATTAACAATAATTGTCAATTCAGCTATTTTAATCATGATATCTGGTATCTCCACATTGTCCAGTGTGTTAACCTGATATTTTTCATGTGTTTGCTTGTCTTGAGTACTAGTTGACCTCTTAGTAGGTTGGATCTTTCCTTTTTTACAACCACAACAAAAGAAAGAGTAATATCGAAGTATTATTTTCTTTGTTCCTACAAACATTATACTTACAAGCAATGCTTGTGTTGAGTTAAGAATAATAAATGGATACCAGGCCCATGACTGATTAGCTAATAAAGCTATGAAACCAAATATCCAGGTAATACCAAGAACTGTAAATATTGCTGTGATGATACGTATTTGTCTACTTCGTTGTGATTTCACATACTTCGAGTCTGGTGATGCAGCACAGATTAAAATCACCGCTGTTACGAAAAGAAAGATATTCAATAATATTGATAGGAAAATGGGAACCACAAATGCAATGATAAGAGAAAGTGTGTCATTAATCCAACACAATCCAGGAGACCCATCTATATCTGTTCCATATCGTACTGCATCATCTATAGTATAGTTCACTATTATAGTTGGTATTGTTATTAATAGTGGTATACCCCATCCCAAGATAACATACATAATAAGTAGTTTATTTTTGGATGATCTCTTTTCATCTTGTTTCATCTGTATAACCATGGTAAATATACGAGTATATTCCATACCTAATATATTCATCCAGCTAAATCGTGAGAGAAAGAAGAAGTGTCTGATAATGGCTGTTGCAGTACAGAACTCCACTGATCTGGTTATAGGTGTTATAGAACCACCAAGCAAAAAGAAGAAGTCGCTAACAAGAAATGCCACAGCTAGGTTCATTAATAGTTTACTGGGTAATGTTCGAATTTCTTTGAATATCGTATATGTGAAGAGTATCATTAAACTACCAATAATTGATAATGAACAACCAATATAAGTTAGTTCAATGAATCCTTTGGGATATTGAAGAAATGTCACTGTAGTGTTGATTTCTATTTCACCTGTTCTATTAAAGTCTACACAAATCAGTGGACGATCATTAACATCATATCCAATGACTGGATATACTTCTCCTTGAAAGAGTACAGTCGAGTCATTAATTAGCTGATACTCTGACTCATCAAGAGCTATTGATGTACAATTTATTGTTCCATTTTCATTTGATATATTAGAATCAGTCATTACACAGACTCCATCATTAAATTGGGATCCAACTGGACATACAATCATTCTACAGCCAGTAACTGGATCAAATATCTCATTTTTTGAACAAGTGATAACTTCTGTTTTTGAAATCTCTGTTGATGAGATAGTAACTACTCCACTACCCTGTATATCAAGAATTACACTAAATGGAAGAGCTCCTATGTAATTAGAAAAGAGTAAAGATGATAAAATATGAGACTATCTACCAAGGGGATTGCAGAGCATTGGTTGTTACTCCTCCCAGTGTTATACAGACCTCAATAACACTAGCTACTATATATCTGTACACTAAATTAGTAATCTTCACTTTTTGAGGTGTGCAGAGGTGAAAACTGTCTAGTCACTGCTCATACATGACATGGCATGCATGGAATATTCATTTGTTAATCTTTCGTTAATCTTATTGCCATTAATGTTGGTCATTTTGAGTCAATATGTTAATGCAGATGCTCTCATATTCACTAACTTCCTCTGGCCTCTGACCTTTGACCTAGGTGGGAAGTGCTTATCAGGAACACATGGACAGAAACACAAGATGTACATGTCATAATAAGGCATATGGTAACAAACATATTTATACAATGTAGCTAAGCATAGTATTATAGGGGGGACAGTACAACCTGTGCTGTATTATTACTATTCCAATTCCAAGATCAGCTCATTCCAGACTAATTAAATATGTACATGAGTTTGTACTTAGACATAACATATAACATGTTATGTACTCCCACAAATATTTAAACATTTAGCTCATTATATTTTGTTACCATTCTTTATTATGTCATGTACTTTATATACTAGTTAATATACATCAAAATCTAAATTACTACTTTTAAAAATTACCTAGCTAGACAAGAAAGCAGCATTGATTTATAGGAGGAATTGAAACTTATGTAACCAAATGGGGGTTAAAATAACCCATTCATTTATACAGTGATATTGCCTTAAAAATCAGTATATTACTATCACCATTACCTTTGAAATCAGTTATAATGCAATAATAATGAATAATTACTATCACTATTACTATTAATTACTATTGTGTGTCTCTCTGTCTGTCTATGTGTATGTGTATGTGTTTGGGAAAACTATATATAAACATTGGTGGCTCAAACAAGCTACTGGCAGACTTAAGATTATAACATGAGGCTTTTGCTAAAACCTTTTAGTTATAAAGGTTGTAACTCACGATTACTGTTTCCAGACTTGAGAAGACTCACGGGGACAGTTTATTTAATTTATCAGTTAGATAATAATACCTCCCAAGGAAATTAACACTTCATATATACATGTAAACTATATATATGAGATCACTTACCAGCCATATTCTGTCCAGGTACATCCTCACATTGTACTTCACTGTCTGCCTTTCTGGATAGATAAACACACACCAATTGTAACTCTGTTAGCCCATTGCACTTGGCACACTGCAAATTTCGATACACCTCTGTATATGATTCATTTAGAAAGGTTCGCTCATATGTTGGTTCATAAGGACCATTAATACAACTATTGTTGAGTTGTAAATATTCCGTAGAGTTGAAGTTTATATGAATAATAGAATTATATTGTGGACAGTCCGATACTACAGGTATACACCATCTTAGAATATCAAGTACTAATGTATTGTTTGGTGGATCAAATGCACATATACTACAATACTGAAGTATAGTCTCTATTGTAATTGGTTCCATCTTTGTTACATTCGCAAATGTTCCTGCACATTGAAGTCTGGTCTGCCATATTAGAAGACTTGTAGTATTTATATTGTGACATATTGCACAATATTCATTACGATATGTTATTCCAGTGGTAGAATCACTGACTGGAGGTAATGTAATAAATGTTGTACAATTATTAGCTACACTAGCTTCATACTCTTCATCTGCTGTCCAATTAAAGGGACACCTGTCTATCATATAGTAAGCATCACCTTGATCTCTGGGTTTCAGAAACAAGTATCTACTATTACAATGCATATATTCTGTATATATTTGCTCCTCCACTGATGAAGAAATATTAGTTACATCAAAGCAACAGTCATCATAGACAGAGCAGATTTCATCACACCTGCAGGGTGGCTCTGTTGATAGTGGTGAAGGCTGACAGGTAATACATGGATAACTGTTACAGAGACCAGTACTGTACAGCAACAACAATAACACAGGCAGACATTTGGAGTACATTTTCACTTCAAGGCAAATTTGATTCCATACAAACATTTTTATGGGTGGTCTTTGACAAGAAAGTATGTTTAATTACAACATTCCATATGAGTATGAGTGCCTTATATGTTGGATGGGGGGGGGGGGGGGGGGGGTATGTTTCTTTTAGTTTGGAGGCTGTATGCTTTTGAATAGGAGGGGCATGTGCTGCTGATGATCACTATAACATGTGTCCTGCATGAGATCCTTTACACATGTCTATGAACTCCAGTACTCCTAAACTGATGCAATAACAAATGCTGTTAGCTGTCTGAACCTGATATAGCACTCCTGGCATGACGGCATGACATAACCTATACATATGGTGAACTTAGCACATTTATAGCACTGTTGGAAGCTTTGAAGGGTGGCTTAACTAATACATATAATTTATATATAACAGCAAATATTATTATAATTATTATTATATTTAAAGTATTTCATTTTTATGCACTCTTCTCAATGTCACGTTAATAATCTATATATCACCAACAGTGCTAAAACTTGTTTGAGATGTACCGTCAGTCATTGAATTAACAACTGTCAATTCAGTTGTATTAATCATGATATCTGGTATCTCCACATTGTCCAGTGTGTTAACCTGATATTTTTCATGTGTTTGCTTGTCTTGAGTACTAGTTGACCTCTTAGTAGGTTGGATCTTTCCTTTTTTAAAACCACAACAGAAGAAGGAGTAATATCGAAGTATTATTTTCTTTGTTCCTAGAAACATTATACTTATAATCAATGCTTGTGTTGAGTTGAGAATAATAAATGGATACCAGGCCCATGACTGATTAGCTAATAAAGCTATGAAACCAAATATCCAGGTAATACCAAGAACTGTAAATATTGCCATGACGATACGTATTTGTGTACTTCGTTGTGATTTCACATTTTTTGAGTCTGATGATGCAGCACAGATTAAAATCACCGCTGTTACGAAAAGGAAGATATTCAGTAATGTTGATAGAAAAATGGGAACCACAAATGCAATGATAGCAGAAAATGTGTCATTAATCCAACACAATCCACGAGACCCATCTATATCTGTTCCATATCGTACTGCATCATCTATAGTATAGTTCACTATTATAGTTGGTATTGTTATTAATAGTGGTATACCCCATCCCAAGATAACATACATAATAAGTAGTTTATTTTTGGATGATCCCTTTTCATCTTGTTTCATCTGTATAGCCATGGTAAATATACGAGTATATTCCACACCTAATATATTCATCCAGCTAAATCGTGAGAGAAAGAAGAAGTGTATGATAATGGCTGTTGCAGTACAGAACTCCACTGATTTGGTTATAGGTGTTATAGAACCACCAAGCAAAAAGAACAAGTCACTAACAAGAAATCCCACTGCTAGATTCATTAATAGTTTACTGGGTAATGTTTGAAGTTCTTTGAATATCGTATATGTGAAGAGTATCATTAAACTACCAATAATTGATAATGAACAACCAATATAAGTTAGTTCAGTGAATCCTTTGGGATATTGAAGAAATGTCACTGTAGTGTTGATTTCTATTTCACCTGTTCTATTAAAGTCTACACAAATCAGTGGACGATCATTAGCATCATATCCAATGACTGGATATACTTCTCCTTGAAAGAGTACAGTAGATTCATTAATTAGCTGATACTCTGACTCATCAAGAGCTATTGATGTACAATTTATTGTTCCAGCAGTAAAATCAGTTTCATTTCCATTTGATATATTAAAATCAGTGGGTACAGTTGGTTTTACTGTAGAGGTAGAAGTTGGCTCTTCTGTGGGTGTTACACAGACTCCATCATTAAATTGGGATCCAACTGGACATACAATTATTATACAGCCAGTAACTGGATCAAATATCTCATTTCTTGAACAAGTGATAACTTCTGTTTTTGAAATCTCTGTTGATGACATACTAACTGTTCCACTACCCTGTACATCAAGAATTGCACTAAATGGAAGAGGTCCCGGTTCTGTGTAATTAGAAAAGAATAGGAATATATATTGATTTTGCAGAATACATGCATGTACAGGATGCGATGCCATCTGCTGTAATTACAATATTAAAACCTCATATCTGTATGGTGTCCTGCGAAAGCCAGGCTGGTATATATTCGATATATAAGCTAGGCCACTCTGGTGAAATGGTTAGTTCCTTATTCCATTCAATTTAAATGAAAGGAAACAAGCAGTCTTATATCACAGTAACAAAAGCTAGTTATGCATAAATATACAGTCTGGCTGACTTACATTTCAGCATTTAATTAAATCATCAGATAATAACATGTTAACTATATGACCATTATAACATATCACTTACCATTGCCAGTGGTAGTCTCTCCAGTTATATCCTCACATCGTACCTCACTGTTAGCATTTCTACGTGGATAAACACACACCAATTGTAACTCTGTTAGCCCATTACACTCGGCACACTGCAAATTTCGATACACCTCTGTATATGGTTCATTTAGAAGGAAGGATCGCTCATATATTGGTTCATAGGGACCATTAATACAACTATTGTTGAGTTGTAAATATTCTGTAGAGTTGAATTGTATATGAAAAAAAATAGAATTATATTGTGGACAGTCTGATACTACAGGTATACACCATCTTAGAATATCAAGTACTAATGTATTGTTTGGTGGATCAAATGCACATATAGTACAATACTCAAGTATTGTCTCTATTGTATTTGGTTCCATCTCTATTACATTCGCAAATGTTTCTGCACATTGAAGTCTGGTCTGCCATATTAGAAGACTTGTAGTATTTATATTGTGACATATTGCACAATATTCATTACGATATGTTATTCCAGTGGTAGAATCACTGACTGGAGGTAATGTAGTAAGTGTTGTACAATTATTACCTACACTAGCTTCATACTCTTCATCTGCTGTCCAATTAAAGGGACACCTGTCTATCATATAGTAAGCATCACCTTCATATCTGGGTTTCAGAAACAAGTATCTACTATTACAATGCATATATTCTGTATATATTTGCTCTTCCACTGATGAAGTAATATTAGTTACATCAAAGCAACAGTCATCATAGACAGAGCAGATCTCATCACACCTGCAGGTTGGCTCTGTTGATAGTGGTGAAGGCTGACAGGTAATACATGGATAGCTGTTACAGAGACCAGTACTGTACAACAACAACAATAACACAGGCAGATATTTGGAGTACATTTTCACTTCAGGGCTCACTTGATTAAGTTGATTCCATACAAATCTTTATGTGGATGTGATGGATTTGACTTTGAAACAGTAGTGTTATATATAATGTATATCAGGCACCAGGAATCTACAAGTCCCCTGAAATGGACAATGATATATATTGTTTGTATAGCCCTGTCTTGTATTATATGTATTGTGTGATTAAGTAGTTTCATGTGTATCCAAGTTTATTGTCTCTAAACATTTTGTAAGTAAAGAGATACACTCAACCAAAAAGATAAGATTACTGCAAGTAGCTATATATACAGTATTGCATCAATGTTAGTAGTAGCTATTGATGTATATTGTAATGACAATATACATCAATAGTTGTGAGACAATTTTATTATGTGAGACAATTTTATTATGACATAATTTATTACAATGAGAATATGTAGTTGATTGAGTTCAGGGCTGATATGCAAGCTGCACGATTTACTAAATGCGGTTTGACACAACTTTTACTAATTGCATTCCCGTACACACACACATACACTACCATAGTTACTATTATTGAGTGATGGATCAACAGTTAATAAAGTTGACAAGTGTGGTAACACTCCTCTACACTTGGCATGTTCACATGGACATCTTAAAGTTAGTAATCAACTATTTCGTCTTACTTAAAATTCATTTACTGTATATCTTCCATGTAGTGTGTTAACACACTTATATTTCACAAAGACAAGTGCAATATGGCTGCTGTCAATGATCAAGGAGACACTCCTTTACATCTGGCAGCAAGATGGAATTTCAGTAAGTTACTTATTTCTTAAATGCTATATCTTCATACCTGCTGGCTCTTGCAGCTTCTATTGTTTCTTTGTTGTTGGAACACGGAGCTAATCCTAATATTAAAAACCATTTGAAAGAAACGCCCGATCAGACTACATGGAACTCACAAGTGTGTCTATCTGTGTGTGTGTTTTGTTATGTATCTCACTTATATCATATCAAATAGGTATTTCTCATGTTACGAACAGGATTATCTATGGATGAGTCCAATACACTAGCAGGTGGAGGTGAAGGGGAGGATAGTGTAACTAGTGCTACTCTGAGGCTGAAACATAGTACTGTCAGTGAACGTGGAGCTGGAGGAAACTCGATTGGAGGAGGATCTCGTGTGAACCAGCGATATAAACGAAGAAGCACTGTGACTGATCATAAGAGTGACACAGAACGTCAGGTAGAAGACATATGTATGTATGTATGTATGTACGTATATATGTATATATGTATGTATGTTGTATGTATGTTGTATGTATGTATGTATGTATGTATGTATGTATGTATGTTGTATGCTTATATCCATAAAATATCACGTGTGTTATTTATTTTAGATGAAGAAACTCTTCAGAGCTATTGAGGATAATGATTTTGGGATGGTAAGCCATGATATCATTTGGTTAAACCTACTAGTCAAATCACATGTTTTCAAAGGTTAAGTATCTGTTTGGATGGCAAGAATCAGGAGCTCAAGAAACATCTGATAGATCATCACAAGAGTTTTGTCATCCTCTTTGTCAATGTGAAAAATGTTCCAAATTGAGAAAAGTAACTAAAAATGATTCGAATCTCTCAATCATTTTTAATTACTCATCTATTATTTCAGGGGCATCCTCTTTTATCACTAACTGTCAACACTTGTGATGCTGTTGGTAACACTCCACTTCATAAGGCTGCTCTTCGGGGTCAAAGACAGATTGTTGAAGCACTTCTTGAACATGGTGCAGCTAAGAATGTGCCAACAAAAGATGAGTTTTTTACACCATTGCATCTAGCTTGTCAATATAATCATAAAGATGTGAGTATGTTAGTAATATTAATGGTGGATAGAGGATGAATAGATAGATGAATGTATGAAGAGATGAATAGATAAATGTATGGAATAAGTAATAGTTCGTCTATCCATCCATTCATCTCTTCATCTATTCATCTATTCATCTATTTATCTATCTATTATCTATGTATTGATTAAATCCATTCATTCATTCAGTTCTATCTTCTTTCTAAAGGTTGTTATGATTCTGATTGAGAATGGTGCAGATTTAAACAGTCATGAAAAGAGAGGTAATACTCCTTTACACTTCTGTTGTAACAATGGTCATATGGAATCAGCCACTCTTTTACTGATTGTAAGAATATAAAAGGATGAAAGATTGGATGGATGAGAGTGCATGAATGAGTAGAGTATTTGGTAAATGAATTAACTGATGGATTAATAGATGAGTAGATGGATGAGTGAATGAATTGATGGATGGATGTTGAATGGACGAATGGACGAATGAACAGATGGTAGATGGATGAAAAGATGAATTAGCTAATGGTTAAAGGATGGTAGTCGAATCAATGGATGGATGGATGGATTGAAGGTAAAAGGATTAATTTTATATTCTATATAGCATGGAGCTGATGTAACTGTTTCTAATAACAGAGGTGACACTCCATTACACAATGCAGCTAGGTAATAATTATTAGTAATTATTAATTGTAATAGAGAAGAAAGTATTCTTTTGTTGTCATAAGCAAACATGTTTTTGCCACTACTTTGTTTTGATACTTCGAGAGATCCTAGCTTCAGTACACTAATATATATATATATTGGTCAGAATCCTTCATTATTTATTTTAGATGGAACCATGCAACGTTAGTTAAAGAATTGATATTATATGGAGCATTATATTCAGTGACAAATAATGAAGGGAAAACACCTTTAGATTTAACTACAGTGAGCAACATACATACATACATACAAGTATATACATACATACAACATACATACATGCATATATACATTTAACATACATTTATACATACATACATATATATATATATTCATACATTATGTACAGGATGAAGAAGTATACACTGTTATTGACCAAGCAATGAATGGGGAAATCTCTACAGGATCTTATGCTCCAGTTACTCCTAAGTGTGCAGACAGTCCACCACTATCAGATGATGAATATGAACATTTATAAACTACTGAATTTAATAACATGATTAACAAATCATTTGTATATTTATAGCCTAGCAAAGATTTTTAATAGTTCCAAAGCTGTACTTAAAGTGTAGCTACTGATTGTCTCCTCTTCCAGTCCTCATGAATGAGCTCAAACAATTTCTCGGGATCATCAAAGAAAGAGAGAAGTGCATGTTCTTGTGGTACTATTCTAAGTGTTGCATTAATATCAGATGTAACTTTTTCAAATGGGTCTCGGTATAGGTATATATGTTTGACAGGGTTTTCAGAAATTGGACGAAAGGAGCTGACATTCCAACTAACTAATAATTCTGTCAGCGTTCCAATAGTTCCGGGAAATACTATGATATACTCAGATGCCTCTATCATACGAGATATACGATCATATAAATCCCGTGCTACATTAACATGAGTGAGCCATTCATTACCTCTACGATCATTTTCAAGAAAGATACGTGGACATACTACACCTAGTGCCTCACCGCCTGCATTTGTTGCGCCCATAGTAGCTGCAGCCATTGTTCCATTGTATCCACCACTTATTATTCGATACCCATTTGAAGCAAACCTTGCTGCAACCTTAAAGATAGTGTCATACAATGCAGTACCATGTTGAGTGCTTCGGGAACCAAATATTGTAACAGATTTTCTAGGCGCAGCAAAACCCGAGTTAATATTAAACTGTTGTAATTTACGAATATAGTAATCTTTATCAACCAATGAAAGGAATGTAGCATTAAAAGCATTGAGACATATTTGATATATATCCTTTTCTGTCATGTTAGTTTCAACAGCTGCTTTAATAAAATTATCCGTAATATACCCTCCAAAATATGCTGGATCATCAGAATTAATGGTAACCTTAAGACCCTTGTCTAACAATACCTTGGTGATATTCTGACCAGAGAAATATCGTGAAAACACCTGCAGTTTGTCATTAGAGCAGGGGCAAACTGTAAGGGGAATACCATCTCTTACCAACCTCTCTACGAGCTTGTCGTCATGGAGACACTGCACACCATGATCTATCCTTTGTGCGTGAAGAAGATCCAGTGCTTCATAAATATATTCTGGTCCACCCTCTTCTCCAGCATGAGCTACAATCTTTAAACCCAATTTAGAAGCCTCCACAAAAACCTCGGTGAATTTATGAGGTTGGTTTCCCACTTCTCCTGAATCCAAACCTACCCCTAATATTTTGTCAAGATGAGGTTTGGCAGCTGCAAGAGTTTCTAATTGTTTTTCCAGAGGGAGATGACGCAGAAAACATAGAATCAAGCTACCTTTGATACCAAAATCTCTATAGCCATCTATAATGGCTCTGTGAAGTCCATTAATAACAATATCAATGGACACACCTCTCTCAGTATGGGTTTGAGGGTCAAAAAATATCTCCGCAATGAAAACATTATCTTCGGCAGCTCTGTGGAGATATGCGTACATCAGATCATAAAAATCTTCCTCTTTTAACAACACACTACATGCTTCATAGTATATGTCTAGAAAGTCCTGGAGATTCTGGATAGATAGGAGAAAACAAAAATAGATGCAATATTTCCATTGGAATGATTTCTTACTTTGAAGTTTTTTCTCTTATCCTTATTTGATTCTACTGTTCCCTTCAATTGTATTCCATTACGTTTAGCAAGACTGAACATCAACTCTGGTTCTAAGGTACCCTCTATGTGGATATGAAGTTCTGCTTTGGGAATATTTTCAATATAAATCTTCAACTGGTTTGGTAAAGTCGCCATCATGTGCAAATAGTACCCACGTGGACAAGCCACTCCCCCACTTCAGTTATTATAATTATTAACTGATATAATTATAAAAATACTTCATTATTAAAGTTCAGCTCTAATTTTTGTTAAAATAGATGACTTTTCAAATTCTTGTAATCTGTGCATAAATCTGGGATTAGGTTGAGCCATTTTGCGATTAGATTGAACAAACTGGAGTGCTTCTTGACTCTTCATATTTCTAGTAGCCATGAGGTATGCAATAACGGCAGTCGTTGAGCGTGATTTACCCTGGATTGGGAAATATTAATGGCCATTAATCTTCAAAGGTGTATATAAGTAATGATAATGTAGAAATAAAAACAAAATTATATTACATAAACAACATTATAATTTTGATACAGTGATGTCATAGTACAGTCATGATGTGTGACATAGCACATTATATTACAATCATTATTAAATTGTGGTTGGTTGTAGCTTTGCAAACAAACATGCATTCTTCACCCTTGGGACAAATATAAGTGCCTAATGAAAGTAGTGCCTAATGAAAGTAGTGCCCTCATTATCTGTAAGTATCATTAATACAAGGGTGTCCTCATTTCAAGGTGTATGTTTCACTGTATCAAGTTATGCTACTTCAAGAACAATTTCTATGGAAGCTCCTATGCCTAAGAGGTTTACCTGTGCACAGTGAACTAGGACTGAATTTCCACTTTTTATTGCTTCGTGTATAAATCTACAGCTGGTAATCAAGTCATTATCTGGTATTATAAAATGATTATGATCTTCCCAATTCAAGTCTAGTATAGTCACCTTCAGCTCATCTTTGGCCTTTCTCACTGATTCCTAATGAATGAAAAACTCCCTAAAGAAGAGGTATTACACATTTAGTACAATCATTAAAATGTTTGTTTGTGTGTGTGTGTTTGCATGTATCTGTATGTCTGTGTGTAGATGTGTATATATGTGTTTGTCTGTGTGTATACATGGGTATATATGTCTGTCTGTGTATACATGGGTATGTTTAAAGGTATCTGTCAGTGTGTGTTTACATGGTATGTGTGTCAGTCTGTGTATACATGGGTATGTGTCTTTGAATCTATTAGCCTGTGTGTACATGGTATGTGTGTCAGTCTGTGTATACATGGGTATGTGTCTTTGAATCTATTAGCCTGTGTGTACATGGTAGTGTATGTCTGCATTTCTTAAAAATTGAACTTTGAATGTCTGTCAAATATTTTAATGTTCTTACTAAATATTTTGGTCCAAATATCTCAAGTCCTTTTGCAGTATTGACAATAAACTTCACTTTAAGGTCCTTGAGGAACTCAGCGTTCATCACACTTCTAAATCCACCTAAAAATAATCCACCTTCTTTGTCGTTTAGCGGTAAAATGGCACTAGGAATAATTTCAGCTTTCTGAGAGTATGCTAATGCCTGTATGAATATAATATTACAATAGTAGATAAGATCTTGATATAACATCATACCTGAAGAAGACACTCATCATTGGGGATCAGATCAGCTCTATGCTTATCAAACAATTTATTACATTCGGTACAAAAGTTTGGACGTAAAGGATTAGGTCGAAATCCCTCACACTGGGCTTCACCAGAGAAATGTACTTGATTCAACAGTTGTAGGTTTGTGATTGGCATTGCTGATTAATCATATCAGCCCCGCCCATTTAATTAAATGATTGTCTAATTAGCATTCCTGAGGGCAGAATAAAAAGAAAGGACTTTCCAATCTATGTTGAAAAAAGCTTGACACCCACTTCCTGCGAAGAACTGAATGAGTGGCTACCCTGTTAAAACAGAGGTATTGGTGGAAGGGCAATACGCCTCTCTACTTCATCAGAAAGATTATCAAAGAAGAATAGAATCTCTTTTCGACGTGCATGTCACTGTGGATCCACTTCCTTCTTCTAAACTGCAGTATAAAGACAGGTGCGACGGAGGGGAGTTAGTAGTTAAAGACGAAGAGGAGAGCGGATGGGTTTGTGTTCGTGGGAAATCAGAAGAATCCTGCTTGAAAACACAGGTGAGAGACATAAGTGATGTGATGATATGTTTTTATATACAAGAGTATGTGTGAGTGATTTTGTGTGAGTAGTTTGTGTAACTGTATAGTGGATTTGAGTGATGTGTTTCTTTTATTCTAGAAATACGTTCTGGCCCTCTCAAAACCAGATTATAAGTGTGTGGTCTCATGTGGGCCGCAGTTAATGAGACTCCTGTTTCAAGATAATCCTCAACTCAGAGATGCAATTGAAAAAGAATTTGAAGTTTTCCTTTCGCCTGTTGAAACAGGCATTTGTGTGCAAGGATCACAGGTAGCGGTGACACTTACAGTTTCAAAGTTACAGAGTCTATCGAATACCATGACAACCACAAATCAGTGTATGAACCTTCAAATACCTGGTCGTGAGCAACAATTTATGACACCGAATACTACTACGTCACATGATATACGCCAACCATCACATGACACACACCAACCCATTCTAGATCAAGAATTGCAAAAACTGCTAATGAGAGACCCTGCTATGGCTTTTGATACTTTAAAAAAAGTGTTGATGGATGGCTGGCCGAGGAGCAGTACGGAACAGAGTACTAGCAAAACACATGTCCATAATGCTACTGTACAAGACAGTAAACCTGTAAAACCGTTATCATCCGTGTATAGAAAACGTATACAACAGTTCATCTCATTGGGTTTTCAAGCTGAACAAGTGGAAAGTGTAATTGAGTCCCTTGGACCTGATGCAAGCGATAATGACATCATGGCTCGTCTTGTTAAATTAACACCAACTCCTGAGAAATGTTCTCCTGTTAGAAGTACGTCTTCAAGACCATCAACTGGAGAGTTTGTACCTCAACCCGCTATAAATAGAGAAGGATTAAGACCCATTGTAATTGATGGCAGTAATGTTGCTATGAAGTGAGTATATATGTCTTGATATGTGTCTGTGTGTGTCTTGGTGTGTGTCTATGTGTATCTTGGGTGTATGTCTGTGTGTATGTATATATGTTATTTGATATGAATTGGAATAGCCCATCTGTTAACTTACATATATTCATATTGGTTTGTTGTTAGTTATAATTGAGGGAAAATGTTGGAATTTGGGATTAAATTTAGTTCTTATGAAAATCATTTTGAAAGTATATAGAACTGTGTGGTCACCATCACTTCCTGAGCATAACATCCTCTAATGAACTTTGAAGTGGTTTATCCACTGTGTTGTAATATAACAATACTGATTATCTGTTGTTTATAAATACTTGTTTCTCCCAAAACATTTTAGTGTAACAATTTTGATGATGCTGTTGAATTCAACTATAAATATCCTCTGTGTGTGTGTATGTGTGTATATATCTATATATGTATGTTGTATCTATTTATGTATGTATGATGTGTATGTATGTGTGTATGTATCTATGTATGTATGTTGTATCTATTTATGTATGTATGATGTGTATGTATCTATGTATGTATGTTGTATCTATTTATGTATGTATGATGTGTATGTATCTATGTATGTATGTTGTATCTATTTATGTATGTATGATGTGTATGTATCTATGTATGTATGTTGTATCTATTTATGTATGTATGATGTGTATATATCTATATATGTATGTTGTATCTATTTATGTATGTATGATGTGTATGTATGTGTGTATGTATCTATGTATGTATGTTGTATCTATTTATGTATGTATGACGTGTATGTATCTATGTATGTATGTTGTATCTATTTATGTATGTATGATGTGTATGTATCTATGTATGTATGTTGTATCTATTTATGCTGTATCTATGTATGATATAAATAATGTGTATGTATGTATGTATGTATGTATGTATGTATGTATGTATGTATGTATGTATGTATATATAATTATATATATTATGTATTACATTAATATAGAGAGGTTGGTTGACTACTCCCTTTGTTGTTACAATATCTTTCATGTCATCTTGTATCTCAGACATTTGTCTATAGTGAGAACAGCTGTAGTATTTTCAGTTTCATCTATTAATTAATCTCTTGTCTTTATGTGGATTCATTGAGGCATATGGAATGTATTATGTAGACAAAGTGTGTGTGTGTGTGTGTGTGTGTTTGTGTGTCTGCCTGCCTGCCTGTCTGTCTGTCTGTCTGTCTGTTTGTCTGTCTGTCTGTCTATCTGTCTGTTTGTCTTTCTATGTGTTTAATATTTATTATGGCTTTATTGTTTAACTTAATGCTAGTTAAACAGTTTCCTCATCTCCTAAAATGCAGTGTATGTATTTCAATAAGTACAAATGCTATATCAATTTCTCCCAAATTGAAATCATCATCTCTATATACACATAATTATGACTGTAATGTAATTATATATAATATAGTACACAGTAGTATTGGAATGTTAATTAACTTAATAGTATGTACATAAACAATCAAGTTTACTTTAAACTCTCTCTCTCTCTCTCTCTCTCTCTCTCTCTCTCTAGACATGGAAACGGTAAAGTCTTCTCGTGTATGGGCATCTTTATAGCTGTCGACTGGTTCCTCAAAAGAGGTCACTCAGAAATCACAGTCTTTGTTCCACAATGGAGGAAAGAACCTAGCCGACAAGAAAACCCAATTCAAGACCAAGAGATTCTTCTACAACTTGAAAAAGCTGGCTATGTCAAATTCACTCCATCTCGTAGAATAGGTAATAGAAAAATTGTTTGCTATGACGATAGATTTATAGTTGAATTAGCTGTTAATAGAGGAGGAGTTATAGTATCATCAGATAACTTTCGAGATCTTGTTGAGGAGAATCCTGCATGGCGATACACTATTGAAAATCGTCTATTACAGTTTCTATTTGTCGAAGATACGTTCATGGTACCTCAAGATCCTCTTGGTAGACAAGGTCCTGTTCTAGACTCATTCCTAAGATTTGATGGTGATAAGTCACCAACAAAAGAGTCTATGTATGATCAATCTGTACCAAAGGATAAACAACCATGCCCTTATAAGGAGAAGTGTACATTTGGTCCTCGTTGTCGCTACTACCATCCTGAACGCGAGCAGAAAATGAGAGAGAAAGAAGTGCAGCAACAACAGGAAGAGAATGATTCTCGTAGTGTTAGTCCAGGTAATGTCTCAGGAGTTGATTCATGGATTAGAGAAAAGATGGCGACTTCCTCTCATGAGATGAAGGGTGATGAACTTGCTGTACGTTTGCAACAACTTGCGCTAAGTCCTCAAAAACAGGTATATACACACCCTATATCTCGTGGTGACGTTTATCATGAGAGACCAGGAGGACTACAAGGAATACGGTATTCCCATCCCCAGGTTCAGCACCATCCCGACTCTCCAATGATACCTATGGAGTTATCTAGAAATAGTTCAGATAGTGTCTCTTATCTTCATCCCTCTCATGAACAATGGAGTGGAAGAAGTAGAGATGATCGTCCACCTTCAGGAACGTTAGCTCGTGGAGTGAGTGATAGACATATTGATCCAATGGAGGTTGGTGGATACACTCAATATACTGAGCTACCCCTCACCACTGTAAACCCATTCACTACATTCACACATCACCCATATCACTATACATACTCACACCCTCACACACATCCTCAACTGGTCCCTGCTCATGTACGACAAGAATATCAGCCTCCCACTTCACAACATCACCTCCACTCAGTGACAGGTACCGATCCTTTACCTCGAAGAGGGTTTCATTCAGCACTATCCTCACGACCACATTCTGCTAATGTAGTTGGTTACGGAGGTTATCCCTCTCATTATGTGGATCAACGAGAAATTAACCAGCTCCAATCTTTAGATAGCAATCGGAGATATTTGTACGATAAGGCTGTTGAATACTATCCTGAAAGCAGAGAGAGAATTCGAGCATTACTATTACAATATC
>OX345642.1:7087006-7212006 GCA_947044365.1 Petrosia ficiformis | reverse complement strand
TGTGTCTGAGTTTGTGTCTGTGCATATGAGTCTGTGTGTATAATTGTCTCACCTCTAAGAGTGTGTTGATAGTACATATTATATTAAGTGTAGTTTTCAATATACATTGTGTAATACAAGGATTCAACATACCAAGGGAATATTTGAAATAGTGACAACATATTCATGGTAACCTATATACACACACACATGTGTAACCATAGCAACCACTATGTTTAAAACAGATATTGTTGAAATCATGAAGATTGTAACCATGGTAACTAATACCAATCAAAGCCTTATAATAACCATGGTAATTAATTACATTTATTATCTTTTATTTCAGGAGATCATTATCCTAACAATAAGTACCACAGCCATTGAAGAGAATAACCTTTCTCCTCTAAATACAGCAGGAATGGTTGTGTGTATATTGGGTGTGGTCTTACACACGACAATGAAGGCTCACAGAGCAAGAGGTCACAATCCATCACTTTGTCTGTATACACCCTCCGTCATATGTTTCAGGTTCTTTTTAAACACCTTCAGCATTCATCCATCAATCCATCCATCCATCTATCCATCCATCCATCCATCCATCCATCCATCCGCCAATCGATCCATCCATCCGTCCTTCCATCCATCTATCCATCCAATACTGGTTGTGCAGAATATATCGTAACCATAGCAACAAGTACTTGTATTATCAGTAATTAATTTGTAACTATGGAATTCCTGTATCCTTCCTCTTTTTGATCCACAATTCCACAATCCTTTCTCAAACATACCATCTCTCTTATATCATCCATTCACTTCCTTCTATAGTTGAAAGTGCTAAGGAAGAGATTAGTAGATCACAAGAAGATCAGAAGAAATTAATATCCTCTGGTGATGATAGATTACAAGAGGAAGATGAAGAATCAGAATCAGATAACAGTATTGTACTATATGAGACAAAATTATAAAATAAACTGTACAATAATAGTTATTAATAGTTATTAAAAATAAATTCCGTCAAATCTGTAATTAAATGTTAGTTTGATCAAAACACAACATAAAATAATAATTACATTATTAGTGCATTTGTGTGCATAAAAACTATTGAAAGCTATTGTTACTCGCTCAATCCTCTTAAACGTTGACTAGTACTGATTGAAGGGTTGAGAACCCTCTTGATGAGGAATACGGTGGATCTGAGTACGGTGATAACCAATGGAACCCTGGAGAACTACCAAACACCTCTTTTAAACTGTCGTACCTGTAGATTAGAAAAATACATGTCATCATGTGACATGCATGTGATATGCACTGATTATATTGTACATACATCTTACTATATTCATGCTCCTGTTAGTCATGTGATACAAGGAGTATGATCACATGACATGTTAATACACAATGATTTTATTTACCATTTTAATTTGTTTCTATTTTCTTTCTTTAGCGATTCTATACCCTGTGTGTGTAGAGTGTGATAATATCATGAATCTATTCCATAGTATATCAATGTGTTTGCATTCATCCATCTATCTATGTACATATTTGAGATCCATCTATCTATTATTATCTATTTATCAATCAATCAATCTATCTATCTATCTCTATCTATCTATCTATCTCTATCAATCTCTATCTATCTATCTCTATCAATCTCTATCTATCTATCTATCTATCTATCTCTATCTATCTATCTATCTATCTATCTATCTATCTCTATCAATCTCTATCTATCTATCTATCTATCTATCTATCTCTATCTATCTATCTATCTATCTCTATCAATCTCTATCTATCTATCTATCTATCTCTATCTACCTATCTATCTATCTATCTATCTATCTATCTATCTATCTCTGTCAATCTCTATCTATCTATCTATCTATCCATCTATCTATCTATCCATCTATCTATCTATCTATCTATCCATCTATCTATCTATCGATCTATCTATCTCTGTCAATCTCTATCTATCTATCGATCTATCCATCTATCGATCTATCCATCTATCCATCTATCTATCTATCTAGTAATTACCGTTTCATCTGTTATTATAGCGTGTATTTGAGTACAGAACATAATACATGTGAATAATGAGAAGAGAAACCCTTCAAATACTCCGAATATCATCATAATGAAAACCACAGCACCAGGAAGAATTGCATCACAACCTAAATTAATTATCATAATAGATAAACTATAATTAATGTAATTACTCCAGGTACAACAATACAATGTATGGAATTACACGTGACTTACAAATCATGTGACTTAAAAACTCACAAACCACGTGACTACCCAATCATATGAATTTGTAAGTCACATGATTTGTAAGAATTATGTGATTTACAAATCATGTGACTCACAGATCATGTGACTCATAGATCATGTGACTTACCCTCAAAGTTCTGTACTGCACATTGAAAGAAGAACCACGCTGCCATTGCCAAACCAAACACAGATGTTACCATGACATAAAACTATTTGTATAATGGGATATTAATGAACATTAATTATAATAATCGTTTTATATTTTTTCCATTACTTACTGTAAACAATACGAAATATTTTTGATTGTTTTCACCTACACAATTATTGACCCTAAGAGAAAAAGAAACTTATAAACAAGAAAAACATGTTTCCTTTCAATATGTGGTATATATGACATATGTGACTACTATACATAGTCAATTAGCCATCATTAATGAATTCATTATTATCATTATAATATACTACATGTACATAACATACACATGTACATATGTACATACATATATACATACATACACATGTACATATATACATTACATACATACACATGTACATATGTACATACATACATATATACATACACATGTACATATGTACATTACATACATACATGTACATATATACATTACATACATACATATATACATGCATAAATACACATGTACATACACACATACATATATATGTACATACATACACATGTATATATATACATATACACACAAAAACACACATACATACGTAATTACATATACATATATACATATACATCCATACATACATTTAAATTACATTAACACATATAATACATACATAAAATGTATGTACATGTATGTATATATGTATGTATGTATAATTATGTACATACATACTTCAATATTTCTAAGTTTAATTAGCTAGTTTCCTTATAATTAGAATCAATTAATACATTTGTATCACTTACCATGGACAGTGATGATCCATCCTATGAATACAACGTTCACATGTGCTACAATGATGAGCCCGATCTGGTTTAACACTCCGACACTTTTTACAAAACCGAATTTCCTCACCCTGTTGACGTCTACTTAAAATCTCTTCCTCTGTTGTTCTCTCGTGTGGTACAATACCCTAAAGAGATAATTAATTAAATGTGGGTGTGGTCATTAATGTTTCTAATTAATGCCCACCGGGTCTGTTAGCATAGCTTTTACATGAGAAGATATCGATAGGACAACTAAAGCAGTGAATATAAGAACTGCCATTAGTACCCACATATTAGGAAATGCAGGAACAACTACAAATAATACAACAAGTTCTCCATAGACAAGAAAGATGTATGTAGCCACAGCGCAGGCTATCCCACAAGGATCACAGACAAACCATTTATCTTTTTGAATGTTTCTTTTAGGTGAACTCATTTCTAGTTCTGATTTTTCAATGGATGAGTCTTGTTCCATACAAGAGGTGCAAGTACCTCTCCTTCAGGTTTCTTGCTTTTTTCCGTGCACTCTTGTAAATGTACTTTGGTTGTCATAGGAACTTAGTTACAAACAAGATGGCGGATATAAGCGACTTACTTGCTCTGTCATAAGCAAACCATCCGTAACTGATCTCCATCATGTCAGATGCAGGATCTGTTTCTTCTTTAACGGACTATAATGATCAGTTAGTTCTCAAACATGGCCTCCTTCCTTATCAGACACACAAAATGAACAGCAAGGTACATACTGTATTGTACAAGCATCTTGATGGAACCTGTGTTGTACTTTTGACTGGAGGTATGAAAATCCTGCTTGTGCTTTTATATAGAGTAATGTATTTACTATCTATCCATCCTTGATGCATCTATCCATCCTTGATTCATCTATCCATTCTGGATGCATCTATCCATCCTTGATGCATCTATCCATTCTTGATGCATCTATCCATTCTTGATTCATCTATCCATTCTGGATGCATCTATCCATCCTTGATGCATCTATCCATCCTTGATGCATCTATCCATCCTTGATTCATCTATCCATCCTTGATGCATCTATCCATCCTTGATTCATCTATCCATCCTTGATTCATCTATCCATCATCCGACAGACCGTGAAGTTGGATGCTCACAATAAAAGAACTAGACTCTATAATTATTATATAATTATTATAATTATTAGTATATATATATATACATAACTATTATTATATTATAATTATATATACATATATATATACATATATAATACGTAGGTATTGCTGTATTTCAATATGGAAGACAGATAATGTCTATTGAAGGAGATCATATTGACTATACAATTCTGTTATATGCCGAGATATATGATAAATATATTGGCACTACAAAACACAAGATTGATATACTACATAGTAACTTCACTGTGTTGTTTACAACTAACAGTATCACACCCGTCACTTGGTAAGGAGTGTGTGGTCATATATATATATATCTCCTTGGTTCTCTTTGTTATGCATTCTACTGTGGTTGTCATGGTAACTTAGTTACATGTATAAATGTGTATGTATGTACGTATGTTTGAACGCTTATGTGTACATACTTATGTGTGAGTGTATGCAATTATAATGTCTAGGTGAGTGATGTACATGTAAATGTATGTATGTGTGTACATATGTATATATGTATGTGTGTACATACTACATACGTACATTTGTATGTGTGTGTGTATATGTAATGTATGTAAGTATAATATTAATTTTTTCATCATTTCAGTTGTATATATAATCAGTATAATGGTGATATTATAACTGGTGGATCTGGTAATATTAATGTAAGTCTATACTATACTAACTGCTAAGTTGGTTAGTATTCAATTCTGTACGTTTCATAATCGTCTTATTAGATCTGGAAGTTTCATCAAGGGGGTAAGACCCTTGTGTTAAGTCAAGTAATTGAAGCTGAGCTGAAAGATGAAGATATAACTATATTACATCTTGAAGACGTTCCCGGTAATGCTCAGAGAATATTTACTGTTGTTAGAAATGGAGTAAAAGTATGTTAATAATTATACACAAATACACCATGTAACAGGGAATGGTAGCTTAGTACTGAATACATTATATTTTAGGTATTTCATCTTGCTTCAACCCGTCTTTTAAATGAGGGGAAGTGTCTACATTCTCGGCCAATATCAGCCATCTTGTTTTTTAGACCGTTAAAATTACTAATTACCGGAGCAAGAGATGGAGCCAGTATGATTTTATATGTATTCTATTCATCCATCTATTCTGTATCTATCCATCTATCCATTATCCATCTATCCATCCATCTACCCATCCATCTATCCATCCATCCATCCATTCCATCCATCCATTCATCCTTCCATCCATCCATTCATCCATCCATCCATCCATCCATCCATCTATTCCATCAATCCATCCATCTATCCATCCATTCATCCTCTATCTATTTATTCACCCTTTGTTTATCTATCTGTCTATCTATCTATCTTTCTCTCTATCCCATTATAGTCAAGATATGGAACTCCACATGGGATCTTCAATATACATTCATTAGTCATCAATCCCCAGTGACTGGTTTATCACCCTATCCAAACGGTCCATATATTATCAGTAGTTCATTAGATGGCACATTAAGAATATGGAATCTCACATATTTGGATGAAATACAAAAATTGGATCATAATGTACCAGTGCGTGGTTTATATGGACTACCAGGACACAATACAGTTGTGTCATACTCTTCAAGACAGCTCAGACTGTGGTCTGTATCAGAATTATATCATAGAACTAGTGTTATTGGGTATGTATGTTTATAGTATGTGTGTGTATCTGTAGATCTAGATGGGCTGTGGTATTATAACTAAGGGTATGTATGTACATGTATGTATGTGTGTTTACTTGAGATGGGCTGTGGTATTATATCAGATAACTAAAAGTATGTATGTACATGTATGTATGTGTACTTGAGACGAACTGTGGTATTATATCAGATAACTAAAGGTATGTATGTAAATGTGTGTGACCAATACTGCATCACTAAACTTAGTATCTTATATACATGTATTTGTACATGTCTTTCTCATACATACATATATATTATATTCACACAGAGCTGAATGTTCCTATCTAACTAGTACAACACATCCCAGAATACCATTAAGACTGGTTGCTATATGTAATGATTCTACTATTAGGATCATATCACCAGTCAATGGAACTATACTAACTACAGCTCTACTACCAACTTCATCTACTATTACCAGTGTAGCTTATATGCCTAGTTATGGTAATGAGTGTGTATGTGTGTGTGTGTGTGTCATAATGAGTATGATTATGTGCATACATGTATGTAGTATGTATGTAGTTGTGCATATGTACTATATGATGCATACGTACATGTATACATATCTATACTGTATAGTGCACATGTATTATGATATACATGTCTCTGTGCATGTGTGTCTATGAGATCTGGACATGCATTTAGCTGATTATGATATTTGATGTGTTAAGTATATTATATAATTTATATACATGTATAGTGTAACACATATAATGTGTCCTTCATCCCTTAGCTCTTTCCCTCATATTTCTCCTTTTCACTTCCTCCTCATTTCATCTCATTTGATCACTTTCCTCTTTATAATTATAGAATGGCTATTTATACTTACTTCTCATGGAATAATAACAAAGTTTAATAGTCAAACTAATCCTTGTCAACAAATATCACAATGGATTCCACAAGAACATTTGGGTATGTATGTATGTATGTATGTATGTGTGTGTGTGTGTGTGTGTGTGTGTATGTATGTATGTATGTATGTATATATGTATGTATGTATGTATGTAATATTCATATAACAACTTTAACAATACATGAATGAAAGCTTGTGTTGTGTGATGATTATCTGGTGTAACTCTCTCATTATCCAGTAGTTATTGTAAATATTGTTAGAAATTGATTATAGTTTCTTTTACATTCTTATGACCCTGTTATGTAGTCAACTATTCCTCTTGTATGGAGAGTTTGTTAATTCAATCTGTATGTACTCTTCTCATCGTCTCATTTCTGGTAGGTGTGCTCTTACTTTCTCTTCAGTGAATATTAATTAAAACAATAATTAAAAATGATTACAGTTTACACTAAAATATTATAAAGAAACTCTTGACATTATAAAATTATTACAGCCAGTTATCAGTACTTTACAAGTCTAATATTACCATAATCAGCCACCCATACTGATCCATCAGGTGATACTGATACTCCATATGGATACTTAAATTCTCCTATTGAATGGATAAATCTTCCACTGGGATCATAGATAGACAGAGAACCTGAAAAATGGTTCATTACTAGTGAATAACCTGCTGAATCTATAGCTATACCAATTGGACCCTTCAAATGTGTTTGACCATACTTACGTACAAACTGTCCACTAGGAGTAAAGACTGTCACTGAATTGGAACTAAGTCCAATGACATGAACATCACCTGATATATCAAAAGCTATATCATATGGTCTATCGAAATTTCCATTGCCTGATACCTTCCCATCAATAATGTGAGATAGAGTCCAGTCAGAATGGAATACCTGGATGCGACTGTTATCTAAATCTGCTACATACACCTTTCCTTCAGGACTAATGTTTATTCCCCATGGTCCATTAAACCGTCCAATATCAGACCCATTCTGTCCAAATGTACCAAGAAACTCTCCTCCTGTTGTCAACTTATGAATCCTGTGTCCTCCATGCTCAGCAACATAAACTACCTCTCCACTGATAGCTATTCCACAAGGTGATTGAAACTGTAGCTCACCACTTCCCTTAGAACCAATGGTAGTTTTCTTCTTCCCACTACTATCATACACATGTATACAATGATCACTATTACTAGTGACAAACATGTCACCATTATCAGAGAAGGCAATACAGCTGGGACCATTAATTCCAGCAATTGTTTGTACTGGATCTTTGAGTTTAGTGTAATCACGTTGTGTGACCACACTCAGGTCAAATGGACTACCCTGGATATCCTGATCATGTATAGTAATGGAGAGCTTATGTTGACCTGATTGTTGAGGTGTAACAGAGACAAGATATGTACCATCATTATTATCTGTAACTTGACATTCTATACTTCTCTTCCTAACAGGAGTGAGTCTACTTCTCACCACTTCTCCTCCATGATCTAATTCCTGTCCTTTGATATCCCTAGAGACCACCTTGACTTTCATCTCAGCTCCTACAGCCAACCTGTTACGAGGTATTACAGCTGTACTATTACTAGGAGAGGTATCATATACACACCCAAACTCTGTTATCATAATAGCTAGTGTATCAGTATTAACTTCTACTGATATATTGGATG
This sequence comes from Petrosia ficiformis, assembly GCA_947044365.1. Lineage (NCBI taxonomy): Eukaryota > Metazoa > Porifera > Demospongiae > Haplosclerida > Petrosiidae > Petrosia > Petrosia ficiformis. The sequence continues at coordinate 7,203,426 of OX345642.1, read as the reverse complement.
ACTCACAAAGGTCAAGAGAGATCTCTGAGAACTGTTGTTGAAGATAAATAGATCTGTTGTGTAGTGTATGAGCAATAGAGAGTAACTCAACATCACTGTACTCACTAGTAGCAATGGAGGCAAGAGAATGACAATTACTCATGGACTCTAACAGACGTTGAATACCTTCCAATTGAATAGAGAGACGTACCTCCTTGGCCATGGCTTCTTCACTACTTTTAGCTAACAAGGCTTCCTCACGTTGATGAAGAAGCTGTTGAAGTTTAGCAAATGCTTGTCGAATGATAGTGTCCACCTCATTCTTACGAGCTTTGATCTTTTTGATCATCTCTTCACCAGCTGTCATGACCTCCTTGAGATGTTCCTGAGACACTGGAAATCCCTCTAGACCTTGTTGTATCTCCTCCTTGTTTTGTATGATCTGTTTACTCACCTCATGAACTGGATGACCCTTGTGTTTGTTAATAGTACATCCAACACATACTGGAATAGTACACTGTTTACAATAGAAGGTAAGTTTCTGATCATCATGATCATGACATATTGGAGATGAGGAAGAAGAGGAGGGTAGCATCTTGATGATTTTATCTCGACTCATGTTCTGAGCTTCTTTAAGAGTGAAGGAAGAGTGTGAACGCAAAAGTTTGAGCCCTTGATGATATTGCCAGCACACACTACACAAGAGATTATCACACTCTGTACAGTAAGCTATAGGAGAGTTTTCATCACATGAGTCACATGGAGGAGGAGAAGTGGAGGTCACCTTACGTAAGATCTTGTCTTGTTTAGTTTCTTCACTTAATCGGACATTACGTGGAAGAGAAGACACATCTTCATCAGGTATAGTAGTGGATTGATTACAAGTGGGACATGTGATAGAGGTAGTACCCTCAACATGTAGCTTAGTGATACATTGTAGACAATAAGAATGGAGACAAGAAAGGATTCGTGGATCTTGATAGATGTTATCACAATATTGACAGATATTATATTGTGTAGTATTGGTAGTCATCACTCAGTATATGACCTGTAGAACATGATAAAGTATTAGATGATATATATAATATATAATACACTTACAATTAACCAATTCTTTTCTTAATCTTAGTCAAATATGACCTTTGACCTTTATAATGTGGTGTGATTATGAAGTTTTGATAAGTAATATAATCACTATACTATGCTAATAATAGGAACTCACTCTAGCGAACTGTAATCTTGTTTTGTATTGCTTGTTATATTATACAGACCCCTTGAAAATGAATGTTTTAATTATGTATGCATTTTATTTATGTATACATGTATATATAGGCATATGTATGTAAGATTGTAAGTATATATGTATGTATGTATGTATGTATAACAATTGCTTGTACATGTATGTCACAATATGTATAGTATACCTGTGTGTGTGTGTTTGTGTGTGTGTGTGTCTAGTGTATGTATGTATATATGTACACATATATATTTATTGTAGTAACTATCCCTTTATACATGTAATAATGTATAATAATTATAATCAATATTCCCATGTTTTAACAGGTAATTATTCTTGTCTTTGTCTCTATGAGCTAATAATGGACGAGGTAATTAATAATTATTATTGACTACATTAATAATTATTATCATTATTATTATTATAATTATTAGGAAGAGATTGATGATCTTCTTACTCATGATAAATGGTTGTTAGTAGTTGTTGAAGCACAAAAGAGGAAAAGAGGAATAGAGGATCCACTGAAGAGAGAGAGACATGGACAACATCTTATTATATCAGGAACAGAGAAAGGTTATCTCTGTGTGTTTAATAAAGAGAATGGAGACATACAGTGTACTGTGAAAGTAAGAAGTATACATGTAAATATATAATACATGTATTAGTATATATACATACACATATAATATTATTTCTACCATGCCTAAAGTAAACTGACCAATCAGATTGCTTAAAATGAGGTTGATAAATGTGTTATCAACCTCTTCAGGAGGTTGATAACACATTTATCAACCTCTTATTTTAATCAATTTGATTAGTCACTTTTACTGAATTTATGATCAGTTACTTGTCTAAGGAGTCACAGAAATCCATACTAGGTTAGTGAAATTATGTATACTGTTGCCACGCACAAAGATTTGCTTAGTTACTACATTTCAGGTGCGTTTCATGGTAGAAGACGGTTATACACCTCGGTACGGTTTCTACTTCGGCCCTCAGTTTGATAAATCCAGTAGAAACCTTTACCTCAGTGTATAACCTATACATAACATTATTATACATACATATATTATGTACATACAAACATACTATAGTATGAAAATTCAATATACATGTATAATTATATATAATATATATTACACATGTACATACTAACATATGCTATGAAAGTAAGGAATACACTCATAAACTATAATAATTATATTATACATACATGTACATACACACATAATAATGTATACGCACATATGTACACTCATATACATACATACATATAGATGAATGCATATATAAAAATACACACATATTCTCAAAATTATTATATATACACACAACCACATGTACATGTACACATGATATTATATTATATGTAGGGTCATGATAATCCAGTGTCTATTATTACTAGTAATTATAAAAGAGATCAATTATTAACAAGCAGTACAGGTAATATGAATATACCAAATACATCGTTTTTAATCTTGTTTTCATTATTGCATGAGGTTAATGTTGTTGATGTTGATATTGTCATGGATGTTGATGTTGATATTGTTGATGTTGATGATGTTGTTGATGTTGTCGTTGATATTGTCATGGATTTTGATCCTCATATTGTCATTGTTGTTGATGTTGTCGTTGATATTGTCATGGATTTTGATCCTCATATTGTCATTGATGTTGTCGTTGATGTTATTATTACTATTGTTGTTTTTAATGTTATCATTGTTGATTTTATCTTATCGTTATTTTCTTGTTGTTGTAAATACATCATTTTATTTAACTTTATCATTATAGATCATCATATTGCGGTATGGAGAGTATACTCTTATACTAAGGAATGTCTTGTGCTGATGATGTCATTTGATGTCATTGGTATCCCCGCCCACATTGCAGTATTGTCTGATCGTATCTGTGTGTGTATTAATGATAATGAGAGAGCTAATTACACCATTACTTTATATTCAATGAGAGATAAAAGTATGTCCACATATTCTTACTCGTTATAATACAGTAGTTATATACAGAGATACTCACAATACAATATAGTAGTTATATACAGAGATACTCACAATACAATATAGTAGTTATGTACAAAGATCCTCATAATACAATATAGTAGTTATATACAGAGATCCTCACAATACAATATAGTAGTTATATACAGAGATACTCATAATACAATATAGTAGTTATATACAGAGATACTCACAATACAATATAGTAGTTATATACAGAGATACTCACAATACAATATAGTAGTTATATACAGAGATACTCACAATTCAACATGTACAGATGTCCTCACTTATCCATTTTATAGTGACATATTCTAGTAATCCTGTTTATAATCATAGTGAGATGATAACTGGTATTCATGTGAGTACAAACCTACATATGTTTGTATCTTGTAGTACTGACTATACTGTGAGAGTATGGTCTGAAGATAATAATATTCTGAGGTAATCTATTACTACATACATACATAGAATAGATATACACATACATACATAAGTATTAGGTGTATATTTATATTATCAGGTATCAGTAGACTCACTTGAAAATGATCTCAAAACAACAGATTACACTCAATAGTTGATACACTAAATATGCTAAATACACTCACTAAATACACTAAACACACTAGATACACTCACTAAATACACTAAACACACTAGATCTAAATACACTAAATGCATACTGACTTGAAGACTGAAGTAATTTATATAATACAGAGATGAAGAGACAGAATGACTAAACCACACAACAAAGACAGGACAGAGACAAACTACTGACCACACATTACAATAGGCATTGTATAAATTATTACAGAATTTACAACAACAAAATTATATAACATGATGTATGCATACAGACATCATGCATGTATGTGTATGTATGTATAATTATATGTATAATTATATGTATAATTATATGTGTGTACACATACGTATGTACATACATACATACATACATACATACGTACATGCATACAACATACATACAACATACATACATGCATACAACATACATACATACATACATACATACATACATACATACATACATACATACATACATACATACATACATACATACATACATACATACATATAGGATTCTAGAACTGGATGCCCCTCCCACTGCTATAGTATTCAGTAGTCCTTTCTCGGCTATCACAGTGTGTCTCCGAAAACATCTTTACACCATACGACATTCCACACACCTCACAGAGAACTATATCAAACAGTTGGTATCTTTAGGTTTGAGAGAGGAGGAAGAGAAAGAGAGGGAGGGAGAACAAGAGAGAGAGATGTGTCAAGATTTTGAGTGTTACTCATCTGAAGATCAAGTACGACTGAAACCAATCGATAATCAGTTTCAAGTGTATGTTTGTAATATGTGCCGCTATCTATCCAGATCTGTCTATTCATCACTTCCTTCATCTACCCATCCATCCATCCATCTATCCATCCATCTATCCATCTATTTATTCATCTATACATTTGGCCGTACATCCATCTATCTATTAATCCCCTTATCTATATCCATCTATTCATCCGTCTAGCCATCAATCAATTATCTATGTACTATACATCCATCCATCCATCTAAATATTAATCCACTCATCCATCCATCCATCAATCCATCTATCTATCTATCTATCTATCTATTTATCCATCAACCATCCATCCATCCATTCATCATTGAGTACTTTTATCATTATGCTACTAATGGTAGATATTCTCTTTAGTAGTATTTCAATCTTGTATGTGTATAGTATTAATATTATATTATATAGTGAATCATATCGTGGAGCATTATCTGAGGAAGAACTTGATGCTCTAGATAGACTATCTGACAGGAAGAAGAAAGCTATAGAGTTATTATTATTAAGAGAACAAGAATTAAAAGACATTAGAGATGGGATTATTACCACTAGGAAGGTGTGTGTGTGTGCGTGTGTGTGTGAGTGAGTCTGAGTATGTGTATGTGTGTCTGTGTGTCTGTGTATGTATTGGTGTGTGAAAGTGTCTATGTCTCTCTCTATTTTCTCGGTACATTCTCTCATTTAGGAGCCTAAAGGTCTCACTGGGTCACAACGTAATAAAGCTTGGAAAGAAGTGTTTGCTCTATTTCATCCTTTACCTTATCTGAATATTCATATATCTGATGAAGACGAGTTTGATCCTGATAATTATGGGATGACGAAAAGTATCCCTGAACCATGTGAGATGAGGATATACATTAGATAAATGGATGAATGTATCGGCGGATGGAATAATAGATGGATGAATAGATGGATGGATGGATGGATGGATGGATGGATGGATGGATAGATAGATGGATGGATGGATGGATGGATGGATGGATAGATAGATGGATGGATGAATGGATGGATGGATGGATGGATGGATGGATGGATGGATGGATGGATGGATGGATGGATGGATGGATGGATGGATGGATAGATGGATGGATGGATGGATAGATAGATGGATGGATGGATGGATGAGTGGAAAAGTGGAATAATAAATGGATGATGGAAGAATAAATGAGTGGAATAAATTTGGATGAATGAGTGGATGAATAGATGGATGAGTGATGAATCCATGAATAAATAAATGCATGAATAGATGAACAAATGAAAAGACTATTGATGTACATACCCGTGTGGTTTCGCATCAGTGTAATTTATGTACAGACTTAATGATGCATGCATGGCTATTGCTTGAATTCAGAAATACTGCAGTTTCATATAATAATTATATATATATATTATACACATTGTCTTTCATTGACAGATGAGCCCTATTGTCCTGGAATCAGACGTGGTTTCTTCCCTCCATTATCTAAATTTGATCCCCCATATCCCATTGCCCCTGATGGATATCTACCAAATTCAAGTATACTTCAACAACTTCGAAAAAGTGAAGAAGATAGACTATTAGCTGAATCATGGAGTCCTCCAACACTCTCTGATAAACAAAGACAATTAATGGAAGAGACAAAAGAGGTAGGAAGTATTTTTTAAATGGAGAAGAGAAAAAAATCGTATAGCAACTGCAATTTGAATCCTGGATTCCCTGATTCCTGGTCAGGTGCTCTAACCATTAAGCTACTAGAGCTTGGGTAGAAGAGCAGGTATAGATTCTTTAAATAATTCTCTATGTGATTTAGTTACAATAGGAGCCCATGCATAAAGCTCCTGTTATAACATTACTAGTTAATAGTCTTCATTAATAGCTCTCTATGATGACGCTGTTAAATTATTAATAATATCTTTACTCATTAGATTGATGAAGAGAATGATGAGGAATATGATAATGAAGAGAGTGAATTAATGACTAGACTAAGAGCTGCTATGATAACTAGTACTGATGATAGTCCAGAATTAATGTCATCACCATCACCATCACCACCACCTGAACCTAAGGTACATGTATGTATGTATGTATGTATGTATGTATGTATGTATGTATGTATGTATTGTATATATGTATGTATGTATGTATGTATATATGTATGTATGTATGTATGTATGTATGTATGTATGTATGTGTTTATTAGCATGTATTTGTTACATTGTAAGAATTGGATATATCCTTTATCTATTATAACAACAAACACTCAACAAATACAAAATTATCAGTACTTTATAAGTCTATTATTACCAAAATCAGCCACCCATACTGATCCATCAGGTGATACTGATACATCCCATGGATTATTAAATCCTTTTATTGAATGGATAAAATTTCCACTGGGATCATAGATAGACAGAGAACTTGAACGATTGCTCACTACTAGTGAATAACCTGCTGAATCTATAGCTATACCAATCTGATTACTCAAATGTGTTTGATCATACTTACGTACAAACTGTCCACTAGGAGTAAAGACTGTCACTGAATTTGAACCGAATCCAGTCACATGAACATCACCTGATATATCAAAAGCTACACCTTGTGGACGATTGCAATATCCATCACCTGATACCTTCCTATCAATAATGTGAGATAGAGTCCAGTCAGAATGGAATACCTGGATACGACTGTTTCCTGTATCTGCTACATACACCTTTCCTTCTGGACTAATGTTTATACCACATGGTCTATTAAACTGTCCAACATCAGACCCCTTCTGTCCAAAGGTACCAAGAAACTCTCCTCCTGTTGTCAACTTGTGAATCCTGTTTCCTTCCTGCTCAGCAACATAAACTACCTCTCCACTGATAGCTATTCCACAAGGTGATTGAAACTGTAGCTCACCACTTCCATAAGAACCAATGGTAGTCTTCTTCTTCCCACTACAATCATACACATGTATACAATGCTCCCAATAAATTGTAATAGGAACAAACATGTCACCATTATCAGAGAAGGCAATATACCTGGGACCAGTAATTCCAGTAATTATTTGTGCTGGATCTTTGAGTTTAGTGTAATCACGTTGTGTGACCACACTCAGGTCAAATGGACTACCCTGGATATCCTGACCATGTATGATAATGGAGAGCTTATGTTGACCTGATTGTTGAGGTGTAACAGAGACAAGATATGAACCATCATTATTATCTGTAACTTGACACTCTATACCAACAGGAGTGAGTCTACTTCTCACCACTTCTCCTCCATGATCTAATTCCTGTCCTCTGATATCCCTAGAGACCATCTTGACTTTCATCTCAGTTCCTACAGCCAACCTGTTGCGAGGTATTACAGCTGCACTATTACTAGGAGAGGTACCAGATACACATCCAAACTCTGTTATCATAGTAGCTAGTGTATCAGTATTAACTTCTACTGATATATCGGGTGACTCACAAAGGTCAAGAGAGATCTCTGAGAACTGTTGTTGAAGATTAATAGATCTGTTGTGTAGTGTATGAAAAATAGAAAGTAACTCAACATCACTGTACTCACTAGTAGCAATGGAGGCAAGAGAGTGACAATGACTCATGGACTCCAACAGATGTTGAATACCCTCCAGTTGAATAGAGAGACGTACCTCCTTGGTCATGGCTATTTCACTACTTTTAGCTAACAAGGCTTCCTCACGTTGTTGAAGAAGCTGTTGAAATTTAGCAAATGCTTGTCGAATGATAGTGTCCACCTCATTCTTACGAGCTTTGATCTTTTTCAACATCTTTTCTCCAGCTGTCATGACCTCCTTAAGATGTTCCTGAGCCACTGAAAATCCCTTTAGACATTGTTGTATCCCTTCCTTGTGTTGTACAATCTGTTTACTCACCTCATGAACTGGATGACCCTTGTGACTAATAATAGTACATTCATTACATACTGGAATGGCACACTGTTTACAATAGAAGGTAAGTTTCTGATCATCATGATCATGACACATGAGAGATGAGGAAGAAGAGGAGGGTAGCATCTTGATGAGTTTATCTCGACTCATGTTCTGAGCTTCTTTGAGAGTGAAGGAAGAGTGTGAGCGTGACTTTTTGAGTCTCTGATGTGCATTGTAACACACTTTACACAGGAGCTCATCACACTCTGTACAGTAAGCTATAGGAGATTTCTCATCACATGAGTCACATGGAGGAGGAGAAGTGGAGGTCACCTTACATAAAATCTTGTCTTGTTTAGTTTCCTCACTTAATTGAACATTACATGGAAGAGAAGACACATCTTCATCAGGTATAGTAGTGGATTGATTACAAGTGGGACATGTGATAGAGGTAGTACCCTCAACATGTAGCTTAGTGATACATTGTAGACAATAAGAATGGAGACAAGAAAGGATTCGTGGATCTTGATAGTTGTTATCACAATATTGACAGATATTATATTGTGTAGTATTGGTAGTCATCACTCAGTATATGACCTGTAGAACATGATAAAGAATTAGATGATATATATAATATATTATAATATATAATACACTTACATTAAATAAATAATGATAGAACAGTTCTCTAACTTCTCTTTAAGTCAAGAATGACCTTTGACCTTTACAATGTGGTGTGATTATGAATTTTTGATAAGTAATATAATCACTATACTGTACTAAATAAGGTTTGTATTATCTGTATAAAAGACTCTATTGAAATATATGTACATGTGTGTTTATAAAATTTAATAATTTACTGCACGTGTATTATGTATGTACGTATATATGTTCATGTATACTTGTGTATCTGTATGGATGTTTTTATATCTCTGTATATCATTGTCTATGTATACATACATAAACACAGACACATGCATACAAACATAATTATATGAATCATGTATGTTTGTGTTTGTATTTATATATTTATGTGAGTATGTATGTGTGTATATACATAATGTATGTATATAATTATTGTATGTGTGTATATGTGTATGTATCTATATGCAAGGATATTTATGTATGCATGCATGCATGTAACTGCATGAGTATATAATATGTATTTGTATGTATATGTATGTGTATCAATGTATGTATGTATGTATTTACTTGTATGTATGTATGTATGTATGATATTTTACAGAGAGAGCTGAAGAGTCAAATGAAAGTTGAAAAACTCATTGCTCCCAAAGCTAAGGCGAAGTCCCCTCCTCCTCCTCGTACCCCTACCCCTCCTCCACCTCCTCCTCGTTCACCAACTCCACCTCCTCCCACACCTCTTCCAGAATATATATCACAATTTATCGGACAATCCTGGTTTGATTCTCTATTCCCTAATGCTAATTCTAAGGTATAAGTCACTGACTGTCTGTTGATATATCAATCAATCTATCTATCTATCTATCTATCTATCTATCTAACTATCTACATGTATCTATCTATTTATCTATCTATTTATCTATCTACTGTATCTCTACAGACCATTCCTAGGCCATGGACAGTAACGAGATTCATATACAATCTCTTATCTTATTTGAAAAGTCGTATTGATATTTACATTAAAGCAGATATTTGTATGGTTAGTTATTACAGAGATTTATGTACACAGATCCTATAATATATCCTATCAATACTATATTATGATAGATACATTGTATCAATACATTCTTATATACAGAGATCCTATCTATTGATATTCCTACAGGCTCTATTAAAACTCATTAAACAACATGATCCTAGTAACAAAACTGATATACATACTACTGTCATACAGTTATTAACTGGTACTAATATGCCATCATCTCAACATATATATGAACGTCATTTGGTACACAAGAGTCTTCAATTATTACTCTATATTGATGAGTTAGATAGTAAATTGACTAGTATATTAATGGGATATTATTCAGAAGGGAATAGTGAAATACAAGATATGATACTAGGTATGTATGTATGTATGTATGTATGTATGTATGTATGTATGTATGTATGCATGCGTGTATGTATGTATGTATGTATGTATGTATGTACGTATGTATGTATGTATGTATGTATGTATGTATATATGTATCTATCTATCTGTCTGTCTGTCTGTCTGCTATCTGTTCATTTATCTCTCTATCCATCTATTAAATCCGTGTAAAATTATAACAAGTATGCAAGTATTTATCAGCACACATAATGTGTACATATGTACACACACATAGAACACAATGTGATGCTAATTCATACATCACTAGATTATCTGGAATCAAAAGGCGTTAATGATCCATATAAGTATTTTCCTCGTGAGATAGACACACAGCTAACAGGTTCAGGAATCCAGTTATCAGATATGGTAGCTAAATCAACAGTTTGGTTGGACACGTGGGGTGAAGAATACCTCAAGACTAAAGGAGTAAGGTTGCTAAAGACTCCAGCTACTAGTACCAAGAGCCAGTCATTTAAATCACAGCCTGTATTGAAAGGTAGAGTTAAGAATCTACCTGTTTATAATCCTGTGGAAGTTATTAATCATTTTGTTAAAATGGAACACGAGAGAGCAATGGCCAGGTATGATATATATATATATGTACATTTGTATGGGATATGGGTAGGAGTACATGTGTAACTGTATGTATGTATATGTACATGTGTTTGGGATATGGGTAGGAGTACATGTACATGTGTAATTGTGTATGTATATGTACATGTGTTTGGGATATGGGTAGGAGTACATGTACATGTGTAATTGTGTATGTATATGTACATGTGTTTAGGATATGAGTATGAATGTACAAATGGGTACGATTACATGTACATGTGTATGTACTATCTTTTATTTATCATATAGACGAAGGACTCCCACACCTCCTCCTCCTCCTGAACCAGTAGAGGATGTACCTCATAATGTTGTTGTCCCTCTTCCTCATTTGGATCATACCAGAGGATGTTTAGTAAGACTAGGAGAGACTCATTGTAGTAAATGTCATCCTGAAAGAGAAACAGGTCTAGGTAAGTGAATATTGTATAGACAATATGAACATGTGATATTGTAAACAACACTTTATAGTGTCATGTGACCAATCACATTTACATATAATAGTCACCTGATCATGTTTTAAATAGCATAATGCACACTGTGATATTATAGGCTATATGAATATGTAAATATGTACTTAACTCCATCTCTTCCTCCCCACCTCTATCTTGGGACCTCTTCCTATCTCTTTCCCTCTTTTGAAATTCCTTCCCCTTTCATCTCTCTCTTCAATAGCTCATCTTACTCATATTTTATCTCAAAGACAAAATGGAGAACCATTGAATGCTATTCGTCTCGCTCTCAAGACTCAAAATATTAACCCTTTTCTCACAAAGGAAGAACGACAAGAGATAGAATTTTTAACCCATTCTAGAAAACATCTTATATCACAAACTAAACTATTTTTATTAGAACAATCTTATCCTCAATAATAATATAATATATTAATATATACCCATGTGTACATCTGAAGCCTTTTTAGCTACACCTACATGGAAAAAACCATGGTGATTTGTGCATGCACATGTGTATATATGTATGTATTTATAATGTACATGTATGTTTCACTATGCAACATATGATAGTATAAGATTATAAGTATACACATATCACTGATAAACACTCATTACAGGGACATACTATTCATAATGAATATTGTAAAAGAGATTAATATTGGATTGTGTAACGAAGTAGTGCATAAAAATTAATTATAACTAATTTAATTATTGTGTCTTTATGCAGGATCTCTGAGTTTTGCTAATCTATGAAAGTAATAAAAGTATAATTAAGTGATTAACATTATTAGTAACCATAGCAACTACTATGAATATTAATGAGATATACCTTCGTGATAGTTTCTCTTCTTGTTCATGAGTTAATGTATCAACAGTAGGTATTTTTGATGATACTGGATGTTCTTCGAGTTTGTTAACAACATCCAAACCGTTCTCTTCTGCTACTTGTTGCATTAAACTTTCAACCTATTATATATATTATGATATTGTGATCATAAATATGGTTTCATTACGTACCTGGTTTTCTGGAGTAGAGAGTGTTGTAGCAGATGACATAGTATTCTCCATCACCTGTTACATGTAGACGAGATCATTTACGTGTGTGTGTGTGTGTGTGTGTACATATGAGGAAGAGTACATGGATGTGTAGAGAGTATGTGCATGTAAAATGATATGTGAGGCAGGGTGGATGGATGTATGTGTACATATTTGTATTTGTAAATATAACATTAATGATCACCTCGGTGTGTGTATCAAGATCTGTGAATACACTTTCAAACTTTTCCATTGTAGCAGTAATCTGTAAAATTAATAAAATATTATGATATTTAACCTTCCATCTCGTCATTGCTATACCTTCTCTAAGTCCATAGTAGCCATCACTTTATCTAATCCATGTACAACTGTTCCTAATGTCTTCGATAACTAAAATAAGAAACACACACAATCAATTAAAATAAATCAAGGGGGCGTGGTCAATCTTACATCTTTCATCATCATGGCTGACTGTACTCTACTAGCTACAGCGTCCACTCTAGCAGCCATTCTCATGTAATTAAGACTCTCACTTTTCTTTCTAATTGCATTCTCTGCATATATACGAGCACCTTCTTTGTTACCTTGTAGTAAGGCCTAAGAGGAGGAGGAGGAGGAGAAGGAGTGGAGGAAGAGGAAGAGGAGGAGGAAGAGGAGGAGGAGGAGAAGGACAAGGAGGAAGGGGATATGACATTATAATTGTGATCAAATTTGTACCTTGTGCTACAAATAGTTTTGATCAAATGTTTACCAATTGCTTGTCAGCCATTTTATACAGGAAGCCCCAAAAATTGGTATTTAAGAAGGTTCTTCCTGAATACCAAATATCATCAGCTTCTTGTACAAAATGACGGAATACCAAGTGATTAAACTACAAGCATGTTTTGATTAAAAATATTTACCAGACAGCTTCCCTTTTTGTAATTCAGTCACACAAATTAATATAAGTTATATAGAAACACGACATGATTAGATGGTACCTTTTTGATTTTTGCTTCCTGAACTTTTTGTTCTTTCTCACATTTTGATGCAGACTTCTCTAATTGTTTTCTAGAGAACTAAATTAATAATACAATTACATATAATTAATTAAATAGTAGGTGTGTCCCAATAACTCATATAATTACTAATAATATCATGGACTCATGTTGAAACTCACCCGTAAAGTGAACAAAGTTTCTGTGAAGAAAATATAAATAAAAATTATATATATATATATAATATATATATATATATATATAATATATATAGGCCTATATACATATTTCACAAGCTTACCATGAAGATCAGGTTGTTTTTTGAAGAATACAGCCATTACTAATTGCTGATAAAATATATTTCTGGAGAAAATATTTCTTGTTTATGTCCACAATCAGCCTGAATCAGGTGAATATCATATGATTCACATATGATGAGTCAGTTCCAATTCTAATTATACAAATAAGGGACACACCCTTTGTAATATTCAAATAATAATTAGTGTTGTCTTTGCAAAAATCAACAAAGAATTATGGCTGAGATTGACAAAGTACCTCTGCTTTTAGAGGATGAAAAGGAAATATTAGACGAGGAAGAGTTTGAGGAAGATGAAACATTTTATGACAGACATCCTGAAGGGATAGAGAAGGTGTCCAGTGTCCAGAGTGAAATGCTTGATCTCTCAGAGTCAGGAAAGAGGAGAAGAAGATATTATATACATAATACAGAACTGATAGTAGCAATATTTGTAGTGGCTTTTGACACAAAGAAAGGTATGGATATATGTATGTATGTATGTAGGCATACATGTGAGAGTGTATCTATGTACATGTACGCATGCATACGTATGTATGTACATGTATATATATGTGAGAGTGTATCTATGTACATGTATGTATGTATGTATATACATGTATATATATGTGAGAGTGTATCTATGTACATGTATGTATATATGTACATGTATATTGTATATATGTATGTACATGTATATATGTACATGTATATGTATCATATCATGTATTATTTAATATAGGTAATATTATTGAATGGAGCTATCCTGAAGACATACAATTAGATGGCATTGAATTCAGAGCTATGGCTAGTGGATTTCATACAGTCAACAGTGACTTCATGTAATATTTTATGAATCATATTATCCATTTATCAATCCACTGACCTGTCCATTGATCCATCCATTCATCTATTCATCTGTCCATTGATCCATCTATTCATCTAGCTGTCTGTCCATTGATCCACTCATTCACCCTGGTACCCATTGATCCATTCATTCACCCTGGTACCCATTGAATCCATTCATTAACCCTGCTACCCATTTATCCACCCATTCACCCTGCTACCCATTGATCCATTCATTTATCTGGCTCTCCATTAATCCATTCATCTGTCCATTAATCCATTCATTGTAGTTACTTCAAACATAATCAATTGTTTGGTTTGAGTTGTTATGAGAAACTCTCAGTTGACAGTGAGGAAGAAAGAGGTGCTAGAATGAAATCCATTGGTCTATTAGCATCATCATACTCAAGTCTTCACAAACACATGGAATTCTTACAAGAGCAAGCAAAGTAAGATGATAATGATGAGATAGATAGATAGATAGACTCGGGTATTGTAGTTTGAGATAGAGAAGTCTTTAAAAGCTGTAATTATAGTCTTGATTGTTATAATGTAGTATAAAAGAGTGAGTTCCTGTATTTAATGTATTAATACATTAATAGAGATATCTGGATAATTATATATTTTTATTTTGTCTGTTAGGATAAGAGTTCAATCACCTGATGAAAGTTATGATAATCTAATTAGCTATTTCTGGAAGATTCAAGAACCTTTTCAAACCTTTACCTCAGGGTCTTCTTTAGCTACTGCCGACCTGCCCCATATGGAGGTGTGTGTGTGTGTCTGTCTGTCTGTCTGTCTGTCTCTCTCTCTCTCTCTCTCTCTGTCTATTCATCATACCAATCATTTCTACAGATTACTCATCCAGCTGGTTGTTTTAGTCAATTTTTACAATTCTTTGGTCCTTCGATATTTATTCTATGGAAGTTAGCACTTCTCAAGAAACGTATTCTCATATTCAGTCCACCTCCTATTGGAGTAATATGTTATAGAGGTTAGTATATTATGTTCTGATCGATATTGAATCAGTGTGGATACAAGATAAGCCAGTATTGGTATTGGATTGATACTAGATAGATCAGTATTGATATTGGATTGATACTAGATAGATCAGTATTGATATTGGATTGATACTAGATAGATCAGTGTTGATATTGGATTGATACTAGATAGATCAGTATTGATACTAGATAGATCAGTATTGATATTAGATTGATACTAGATAGATCAGTATTGATACTAGATAGATCAGTATTGATATTGGATTGATACTAGATAGATCAGTATTGATATTGGATTGATACTAGATAGATCAGTATTGATACTAGATAGATCAGTATTGATATTGGATTGATACTAGATAGATCAGTATTGATACTAGATAGATCAGTATTGATATTGGATTGATACTAGATAAACAAGTATTGATATTGGATTGATACTAGATAGATCAGTATTGATATTGGATTGATACTAGATAGATCAGTATTGATTCAGACAATACAACATAGATTAGTAGTATTGATACTAGACAGTACAATATAGATCAATATTGATATCACATAGTACAACATTGATCAATATTGATATCACATAGTACAACATTGATCAATATTGATATCACATAGTACAACATTGATCATTATTGATACCAGATAGTACAACATTGATCAATATTGATATCACATAGTACAACATTGATTATTATTGATACCAGATAGTAAAACATTGATCAATATTGATATCACATAGTACAACATTGATCATTATTATTGATATCAGATCATGTTCTATTTATTCCACAGTGTATTGTGCATGTCTGTTGGCCTCACATAATTTGGATAATCTTGATCTCGATACAGAAATCAATCCAATGTTTTTTGTTAATGTTGCTGATATTGATACATTAACAAATGAAGAGACATTTATAGCATGTGAGTATATGAATTATAGACTCATACCTGTACCTGTATGAGTATGTCTTAGCTTAATCATTTATGGCAATGGGTCTTATAGTACTTCCATACACAATGGACTATAGAATAGAAGTGGTATAATATTATTATAAGTGGAATGGGAATGAGTCCTCTGAACTTTTTTTCCAGGTACCACAGAAAGAATATTTGAAAACAAACGACATTTGTACGATGTTTATGTAAACAATCAGAATATTGAAACTACATCACTAGTACTTGATTCCTTCTTACGATTTACACCAGCTGATCATCAAAGATATAACAAACTTATTGGTTCACAGTGAGTAAAGATCATGTGATTGACATGTGATAAAATACAGTTAGTGTAGATCATGTGCTTTAATGTGCCATAAAATGAAGATCATGTGATTGACGTATGACATATACAGTTACATGTAGATCATGTGATATAATACACAGTTAAGTTAAGATCATGTGATGTAATACAATTAAGTGTATATCATGTGATACATTATACTAAAGTGCATATCATGTGATTGACATATAATATATATAAAATACAGTTGAATATAGATCATGTGATATAACATACCATAAAGTGGATCATGTGATTGACATGATATAATATCATTAATATAGGAATTTAGCATTCACTCTCTCTCGATCATTGGCAGCTAAAACAGATGATGATATAATATATGCGAGGTATTAACTATACATTGTCTCTCTCTGTTATATTTTCTGACTTACCTACATGTATATCATGTACTCTTAATGCTGGTCACTTTCTTCTCCTGATAGATTTTTTCAACAGCTTAATACTGAATTATATCAGACACTGATGGAGGTAGCATTGAGTGAGGATCACATCCTATCAATGGAGATGATAGATCTACTGGGATTAGATTCACACAGAGACAGAAAGTTTCTTATAGAATTAGCTATCACTCACAGACTGAATGTAACCGTACAAAGACAATCGGATATGTTCACATGTTGTATTTAGTTTGTACAGAATTTGTGTTACGACAAAATTACCCTATAATTATTATTATTTCATTTTGTCATTTTTTGTGTGAATTCAAAATGAGACGTAACTAATAATTATTTTTGATGTCATGTTTCAAGTTTGTTTGAGCTTCAAGTAATGTATTAGGAGTATCAAGACTCATTCTCAGTTCCTTTAGCCATTTGGGAGTATGGGAATAAGTACCACTAATTAGATTCATAGTTTCCACGTGGAAAATGGAGAGAGCTAAGAAAAGGAAAGCAAAGTTGTTGAAACTCCAACAGAAGAAATATAGAAATATGGATCCCACTTCTCATCGACTGAGTTCAACTGTAAAGAATGTTGAAGTAACCACAGATAGTACTGAGCAGATGAGAGATGAGGATTCACTGTCTCTTGATTGTCAAGTGATGTTAGAAGAATGGAATGTGTTAGGATTACCTTCTCAGATCATGAAAGCTCTTGCAGACCTAAATTTCCTGAAACCAACAGAGAT
This sequence comes from Petrosia ficiformis, assembly GCA_947044365.1. Classification (NCBI taxonomy): domain Eukaryota; kingdom Metazoa; phylum Porifera; class Demospongiae; order Haplosclerida; family Petrosiidae; genus Petrosia; species Petrosia ficiformis. The sequence goes on along the minus strand of OX345642.1, from coordinate 7,185,232 downwards.
ACAACGTCAGGCCATACCGCTAGCAATGAGATCTCAGTGTGATATCATAGGAGCTGCTGAAACAGTAAGTACTGTTTGATGTTAAATAGTCTAATGGGACCAGATGTTTGATAGAGAGGGAACATCTGGAAAGTATATGTGGAAAACAATTAGCTAGGCGGGAGTCTTGGATCAGTGTAAAAAACGACACCTTGAGTAGGTGTTGTACATATTAATTATTAAACTAATGACAAGAGACCTTAGGATCCAGGACATGTCAAGTCAAGGTGTTGTTCTTTATACTTGATCTGGAATATTTGCCTGACCAATGAAATCACTTACTGTGTGTGTATTACGTCAAATTACTTTTATTTGCATGTGATTATCACATGGATATTGCTTGCAATATTTTACATCTATCTATGGTTATTCATTATCTATTTATCTTAATTTAGGGATCAGGAAAGACTCTAGCGTTTGGAATCCCAATTTTAAACTATATAATTAATCATCCTGTTGCCTCTTATCGAAAAAAGAAAGTTCCTAAGATAGATCTGACCAATGAAATTGTTAAAATCAAAAGTGATGGTACCAAGGTAGTTGATTTGAATGAGGTTGTGATTAGTAAAGGAATTATGCAAGATAAAGGGATTGAGAATGGGGAAGAAGAGGAATCGTTTAGTCCAAAGAAGAGGAGAAAGCAGCTGAAAGAAGGAGTGAAATCAACTGGTCTTGTGAGCTTTCTGGATGATATACCAGAGAAAGTGTTTCAGAGTATGTTAAAAGGAGATACAAGACTAGATGACTTTAATGAAGATGAGTTCAGCATGGACAATCCAATGGCTACCATTCCCAAGGAAGAAACAAATAACTCAATGGTTGCTTTGATATTAGCACCAACAAGAGAATTAGCATTACAAGTCAAATCACATTTAGAAGCTGTAGCAAAGTACACCAAAATACAGGTAGTTGAATGTGCCTTCATGAATGTGTATGTGTTACTTGTATATATATATGTTCACTGCACAGGTGTGTGCTGTAGTTGGAGGAATGGCTTCACAGAAACAAGAAAGGTTACTAAACTATTGTCCACAAATAGTTGTTGCTACTCCAGGTCGTCTTTGGAAAATGATGAAAGAGGTGATATTTGTAATATCACATTGATGTATTTATCCCTCCATCCATCTATTCGTATATATAGGAAGAGAATCCTCACTTAAATTCTTTTAATCGGTTAAATTTTCTTGTATTGGATGAAGCAGATCGTATGATAGAACATGGTCACTTCACTGAACTGTCTCTCATACTAGAGAGAATAGCTAATGAGAGACCAGCTGGTAGTTATCGTACAATGGTGTTCTCAGCAACACTCACTCTCTCTCGTCAGAAGGCCAGCGGAAAGAAAGCATGGAAAGTACAGACTGGACAACAGAGCATAGGTAAGATGAAATACGATATCTCTTTTATTTAGCTAATAGCTAGAAACATTGATGTGTTTGTATAATTGGGGCAAGCCTCAATAAGTCCCTCCATAGCTAGAGATCTATGAATGATCTCTGCTCTTGCTTGAATGTGACTTCAATGGATGGTTGTTAATGTAATTCGTGCTTGCTCATTGGGCTTGCCCCTTTGGTTATTATCATCTCTAGTAAATTAACATTTATAATATTTCATCTTGTGTGTATATTCAAGCTCCAGTGGCTAAGGGAATGTTGCATTTAATTCTTTCATATTAGATTTCTTTCTCTACTTTATTCTTGTCTTTGTTTAGAAAACTTGATGACCAGAACTGGTTTAGCAGAGAATGCAGCTGTTATTGATCTAACTAGTAAGAAAGTAACAGTAGAGAGATTAACAGAGTCTAAAATAATGTGTACAATGGAAGATAAGGTACTATATTAATCTATAATGTATAAGAGAAGGAGAGCAGCCATTGAAATACTGTGTGTAAAGTAACATGACAGTCATGTGATCCATAAATTATTTACTTGTGACAATTTTGAAATAATTTATGGGGAGTATGTCACACGACAGTCATGTTACTTTACAGTGTTTACACACATTGTGTTAATGACTGTGTGCATTGTTCAACACTCTTCTCTAAATTAATCTTGATATTATGTGATATATCATTTTCATTATCCTACCTCACTTGTATTATAATGTGTATATATAATTTCCTATAGGATCTATATCTATACTCACTTGTATTATAATGTGTTATTTCCTATAGGATCTATATCTATACTCACTTGTATTATAATGTGTTATTTCCTGTAGGATCTATATCTATACTCACTTGTATTATAATGTGTTATTTCCTATAGGATCTATATCTATACTCACTTGTATTATAATGTGTTATTTCCTGTAGGATCTATATCTATACTCACTTGTATTATAATGTGTTATTTCCTATAGGATCTATATCTATACTACTGTTTCATTATCCTACCTCACTTGTATTATAATGTGTTATTTCCTATAGGATCTATATCTATACTCACTTGTATTATAATGTGTTATTTCCTATAGGATCTATATCTATACTACTGTTTCATTATCCTACCTCACTTGTATTATAATGTGTTATTTCCTGTAGGATCTATATCTATACTACTGTTTCATTATCCTACCTCACTTGTATTATAATGTGTTATTTCCTATAGGATCTATATCTATACTCACTTGTATTATAATGTGTTATTTCCTATAGGATCTATATCTATACTACTGTTTACTGGTTTGTAAAGGACGTACTATCATATTTACAAATAGCCTCGATTGTCTCAACCGGATAAAATCATTTCTTGATGTTCTCAAATTCAACCCCCTCTCTCTTCATGCACGCATGCAACAAAGACAACGATTAAAAAATCTCGACAGGTAATATTTAGTATGTCCCTAGAATATACCAGTATATCAATGTCATAGGTTTACTGATGACTCAAATGGACTAATGGTTGCTAGTGATGTGGCTGCTAGAGGTCTTGATATTCCGAAAGTTGAACATGTTATTCATTACCAGGTACCAAAGAATTCAGAAGTAAGTGAAACACGAGATAAATGTGACCTCGTTTTCAAAAAGGACACTTTCTCTTAAAATAATTATGATCAAACACTTACCTTCAACCACTCGCCATTCCATCATTTTGTACAGGAAGTTAATGGAATTTGGTATCTAAGAAGCTTCTTCCTGGATACCAAATTTCATTGACTTTCTGTACAAAATGACAGAAAAGCATTTGATTGAAATTATTTTTCAGGAAGGTGGCCCTTAATGAATCATGTGACATTGAGCCAATCACATTTTCATATACTAGTCACCTGATCACATTTTTAACACCGTAAAGTACAATGACATGCTTATGACTAAAGCAGCTAGAAATGTCATGTGATAATACACTATACAATTCTTTATGCTTTATGCTGAATTAATAAGCATTTTAAAACTAGGTATACGTTCATAGAAGTGGTAGGACAGCTCGTGGACGTGCTGAAGGTTTCACTGTCATGTTAGTGGGACCTGATGACTTACAGGCTTATAAGAATATTTGTAGAACTTTAAATAAAGGTGAGAAGAGGATCTGATAATACAACACTGTACCAACTATGCTGTTATTGTAGAACAAGAATTAATGAATTTTCCAATTGATGTGTCTTTACTGAAACCACTCAGAACTAGAGTGAGATTAGCAAGCAAATTAGATACTGAAGAACACAAGTAAGTATAATAGTACTTGTTCTCATAACTGGTTTGTCTGGTTTTCATTAGGTTACGTAAGTCCACTAAGAATCAGAGTTGGTTGGAACAAACAGCGAAAGCAATGGATATAATTCTTGATGAAGAACTGTATGTTGTAAAGAATAGAGTACATAGATACACAATAGTGTAGTATTGTAATACTTAGCTTAGTGAAACACTACATAGATACACAATAGTGTAGTATTGTAATACTTAGCTTAGAGAAACACTACATAGATACACAATAGCGTAGTATTGTATACTTAGCTTAGAGAAACACTACATAGATACACAATAGTGTAGTATTGTAATACTTAGCCTAGAGAAACACTACATACATACACTATAGTGTAGTATTGTATACTTAGCTTAGAGAAACACTACATAGATACACAATAGTGTAGTATTGTAATACTTAGCTTAGTGAAACACTACATAGATACACAATAGTGTAGTATTGTAATACTTAGCTTAGTGAAACACTACATAGATACACAATAGTGTAGTATTGTAATACTTAGCTTAGTGAAACACTACATAGATACACAATAGTGTAGTATTGTAATACTTAGCTTAGAGAAACACTACATAGATACACAATAGTGTAGTATTGTAGCTTTGTGAAACACTACATAGATACACAATAGTGTAGAATTGTAATACTTAGCTTAGTGAAACACTACATAGATACACAATAGTGTAGTATTGTAATACTTAGCTTAGAGAAACACTACATAGATACACAATAGTGTAGTATTGTAATACTTAGCTTAGAGAAACAACACAATAGTGTAGTATTGTATACTTAGCTTAGAGAAACACTACATAGATACACAATAGTGTAGTATTGTAATACTCAGCTTAGAGAAACACTACATAGATACACAATAGTGTAGTATTGTAATACTTAGCTTAGAGAAACACTACATAGATACACAATAGCGTAGTATTGTAATACTTAGCCTAGAGAAACACTACATAGATACACTATAGTGTAGTATTGTAGAAATTAGGTTTAAAATGGTATTTCAACAGAACTGAAGAAAAGGAAGAGAAAGAAAGAGCACAAAAAGAACAGAAAAAAGTATTAAAAGCTATGCGAGGTATTTCAACACTCCAGATATGTTAAAGAATGAATTCATTTATTTTCATCATAGCGGAATTAGATCATCTTCTTTCTCAGCGATTAATTCCTCGTGATGTATCATTAAGTTATCCTTCTATTGAAACACTTAAACATCATGAGACTGTATTAGAAGAGAGTATTGATAGAATGAAGACTCAAGGGAGGAAGGTAGCTAATTGATACTGTTCAATCATTCTATTATATAATTTAATTTGATATACAGAGAACTCTTGAGAAGAGATAATTATCAAAAATATGTCTGACTATTATTATATAATTATTATCTGTCATTAATAATTATTGTATATTAATTAATTTTATTGATGGCCAAAATTAGTCAAGATGGGTGTGGCCGATATCACTATTATTCATCCTCTCCTCATGCTGTACAAACATTCATATGATCAATCTGACTGGTATCCTCTTGAAAGGTGATTCATGCTGACCTGTTCCTGAATCAATCTAGCTATTAGTTAATGTAAGTGTATTATATATTTATCATGTTCTATAGGTCATATACTGAGTGATGGCTACCAATACTACACAATATAATATCTGTCAATATTGTGATAACATCTATCAAGATCCACGAATCCTTTCTTGTCTCCATTCTTATTGTCTACAATGTATCACTAAGCTACATGTTGAGGGTACTACCTCTATCACATGTCCCACTTGTAATCAATCCACTACTATACCTGATGAAGATGTGTCTTCTTTTCCACGTAATGTCCGATTAAGTGAAGAAACTAAACAAGACAAGATCTTATGTAAGGTGACCTCCACTTCTCCTCCTCCATGTGACTCCTGTGATGAGAACTCTCCTATAGCCTACTGTACAGAGTGTGATGAGCTCTTGTGTAATGTGTGTTACGATGCACATCAGAGACTTAAAAAGTCACGTTCACACTCTTCCTTCACTCTCAAAGAAGCTCAGAACATGATTCGAGATAAATTCATCAAGATACTACCCTCCTCTTCTTCCTCATCTCCCATGTGTCATGATCATGATAATCAGACGCTTGACTTATATTGTCAACAGTGTACTATTCCAGTATGTGTCAAGTGTACTATTATTAGTCACAAAGGTCATCCAGTTCATGAGGTGAGTAAACAGATCATACAAAACAAGGAGGAGATACAACAAGGTCTAAAGGGATTTCCAGTGTCTCAGGAACATCTCAAGGAGGTCATAACAGCTGGTGAAGAGATGAAGAAAAAGATCAAAGCTCGTAAGAATGAGGTGGACACTATCATTCAACAAGCATTTGCTAAACTTCAACAGCTTCTTCATCAACGCGAGGAAGCCTTGTTAGCTAAAAGTAGTGAGGAAGCCATGGCCAAGGAGGCACGTCTTTCTATTCAACTGGAAGGTATTCAACGTCTGTTAGAGTCCATGAGTAATTGTCACTCTCTTGCCTCCATTGCTACTAGTGAGTACAGTGATGTTGAGTTACTCTCTATTGCTCATACACTACACAACAGATCTATTAATCTTCAACAACAGTTCTCAGAGATCTCTCTTCACCTTTGTGAGTCACCCAATATATCAGTAGAAGTTAATACTGATACACTAGCTACTATGATAACAGAGTTTGGGTGTATATCTGATACCTCTCCTAGTAATAGTACAGCTGTAATACCTCGTAACAGGTTGGCTATAGGAGCTGAGATGAAAGTTAAGATGGTTTCTAGGGATATCAGAGGACAGGAATTAGATCATGGAGGAGAAGTGGTGAGAAGTAGACTCACTCCTGTTGGAAAGAGAAGTATAGAATGTCAAGTTACAGATAATAATGATGGTACATATCTTGTCTCTGTTACACCTCAACAATCAGGTCAACATAAGCTCTCCATTACTATACATGGTCAGGATATCCAGGGTAGTCCATTTGACCTGAGTGTGGTCACACAACGTGATTACACTAAAATCAAAGATCCAGTACAAACAATTACTGGAATTAATAGTCCCGTGTATATTGCCTTCTCTGATAATGGTGACATGTTTGTCACTAGTGATAGTGACCATTGTATACATGTGTATGATAGTAGTGGGAAGAAGAAGACTACCATTGGTTCTAGGGGAAGTGGTGAGCTACAGTTTCAATCACCTGGTGGAATAGCTATCAGTGGAGAGGTAGTTTATGTAGCTGAGTATGGAGGAAACAGAATTCACAAGTTGACAACAGGAGGAGAGTTTCTTGGTACCTTTGGACAGAATGGGTGTAATGTTGGACAGTTTAATAGTCCATGGGAAATAAACATTAGTCCTGAAGGAAAGGTGTATGTAGCAGATACAGATAACAGTCGTATTCAGGTATTCCATTCTGACTGGACTCTATCTCACATTATTGATGGGAAGGTATCAGGTGATGGACGTTTCTCTCGTCCATTTGGTGTAGCTTTTGATATATCAGGTGATGTTCATGTAACAGGAAATAGTTCCAGATCAGTGACAGTCTTTACTCCTAGTGGACAGTTTGTACGTAAGTATGATCAAACATATTTGAGTAGTCCAGTTGGTATAGCTATAGATTCAGAAGGTTATTCACTAGTAATGAACTATAGTCCAGGTTCTGTATCTATCTATGATCCCAGTGGAAGATTTATTCATTCAATAGGAGAATTCAGCTTTTTCTATGGAGTATCAGTATCACCCGATGGATCGGTATGGGTGGCTGATCGTGGTAATAATAAACTTGTAAAATACTGATAATCATAACGATAATGATAATAATATTATTATTGACTATTGAATGTTGTAAAATTTTATAATATTATCTATGTACATAATAAATTATGCAGAATAATTATTGAAAAAAACACTTTAAAAAACAAAAAAGAATGTGTGGATATCAACAGATTGAGTTGGTACCTTAGCAACAAAATTAAACTAACCACTTCCATATAAAGTATAGAGTAAAAGCACCGGAAACTCAGGTATACTCAGATATAGGGTGTTATATTTAAGTGGTTAGTTTAATTTTGTTGTTTCTGTGCTTTTTCAGTTTTGAAATCCCTACATACTCTTTCATTTCATTGCAGCATGGTAACAAAGTGTAAACTACAAAATCGTAAAGAATAATGGAGTACGATGTTTCTTATGTAGTTGTGACACAAATTTTAGAATGTTTTTTATGTGTTGTTCGTACAGTAATAATGAATGCATGCATTATTACACATCTACCCTCATCAATGTACATATCATGACAATTCTCAACACACTGAAGAAAATACAATTATAATAATTATACTAGGTGGGAATTGTTTCTGATTCCATATCTTCTTTTGACTCTTCAGTAATAAATATGGCTTTCCTGCCATGAATGCCACTTATCACAGAGTCTTTACCAGTGTGATAAAGAGATGGTGAAAATAGAAGAGGTGTGTCAGGTGTCTGTATCTGGTTTGAGTGATGAAATTCTAATTCTTCTATAATTTTATCACTCTTGTCTAACTGTTGTTTCAAATCTTCACGGAATCTCTCTACAGCTTTACTAACAGGTCTTTGTTGTGACATACCTACTCCTCGACCGTAAAATAACCGAACATTTTCAGTTGGTGGATTATATTGAAGTTGTTGTATCTCGTCACTAGAAAACATACTTCTACGATTCAATCTAGCACTGTGCCCATTCATATAAAACAAGTATTCAGCTCGATGTGGTATGACTCTGTGTGTAGCCTTTCGCATCTTAGCTCTCTCAACTTGATCAATACCTTCCGCTAAATGCTGCTGTTGTCGTTTTCGTAGCTTGTTCAAGTTAGCTAATGAATCTGAAAATCGTTTTGTGTTAATAATAGGATCTATTGTTGGATTGTATCTCTCTGTATGTATGTAGACATTCCTAAGTCCCCTCCTGTTCATGATATGAGGATGATACAGTGAGGGAAGAGGGATGGATTTAAGACGTGTTGTGGCATTGAATCCTCCACCCGTTAATCCTTGTTCAGAGGTGGGTGGAGCTAGAGATGAGAGTGGTATCTACAGGGATTGAAACTTTATGTATAATGAAAGAATATATATAATACACATAGCCTGAATGGAAGGCATTGGAAATACAGCACATATTGATGCATTCATAAGGTTTTTGAAAATAATTATGTATTAAGGTTGTAGTCTTTTCCGTGGGCGGATGCTACTCCAATCAGTTTCTAGTCTTGCAAGCTTCTTGCTGCATACAATCTGGTTCCATTCTGTATTTTTTGGAAGCCACACCCACCCGGGGGTATAATTATTGGGCCTAAATGTTTTCACTGATAGTTTATTTTCAGAAACAAACCTAAACACGCCCCACGGGTGGTGGAGGGGGCGGTGGGTGGGAAACAATGGCGGGTAACTGTAGTTGCTCTCTGAGAAAGATCGGAGTTTGATAGTGCCTAGAAAGGTAGATTTTATGGTTTCAGTGAAAAGCTACAGAATTCAGCTTTCTTCAGCCTCTTGTAACTATAAAAGTAAAATGAATTTCCAGAAAACGGCTCTATTTGTTTTCTCTAAATGCATTGTACTTGGTGCACGCCATGATTGGGGGGCGTGGCTTTCTCGGTTTTGTACTTATTGAGATTGCAAAAATGGACATTTTATATATGTTTTATCAATTCCAGGACCCTATAAAGGTGATTAGAAGATATGAAGGTTGCTACTACACCAGGTTAGAGTCATATTATATAATATTCTATTTTGAAACTGATTGGAGTCGCATCCGCCCACTCCCTAGTACCACCTTAACAGTTAAACTTAGCAGTATCATTAATTAAGAAAGTTAACATATTAATATGATTACAGGCCCTTCCCACTAGAAGCAATGGCTCTGCAAGACTTAAATATATGATATATATATATATATATAATTATATATAATTATGTTTACTGACCTTTCTCTGATCAAACTTGATATTGTAATCTTCATTACTCTTCCCAGTATTATTATATCTCTGATATGCATATGAGCTTAATGGTGTATCCAGGGAGCTTCTTATACCGGATATACGACTATGAGCACGATAATCAGGTGTATGAGATGGGGTAGGACATGAGAGAAGAGCTGGAAAAGCACTACCATACATGTCTGCTCCAGCGTCCAGCCACACCCTGTTACTATAGTTACTAATTAACACGTGGGTGGGCTGAATTTGTTGCCAATAGCACTGGAAGGATAGTTCACCAATTGGAAAGGCAGCTAGCTACCTAAATCATGCTAGTACTCCTGAATTCATTGATTCTTGGAGGGCATTTTGTTCGATACCTTTTGATTCCATGATTAATATTGTTATTATAATTATATATAATTAATTAGTATTCATATCATTAGATTAATAATAATTGTACTTTTATTAAGGGGTCTGTCAATTTGCATTTTGACAATGGCGTCTAGAATGTTTCTAGTGTTGTTGGTTGTTCGAATGATGGTCTCTACTGAAGGAATGATATCAGAAGAATATCCTATTAAACCTTCCTATGATACCAGTATTCCCTCTGATGTACAAGAATACTACTCAGCAGTGGGGATAGTAATTAGTACAAATACAGCAAGAAAAACAGTTGGTAAATACTTCAGGAATGGAGATTATGATCAGCATGATGAGCAAATTAAAGGAGATCTTTGTGACAACACACTATCAAATACTCCTGCATACTACCCAGCTGGTACAGGATCTATAATTGGCAAAAACATATTTTTTACAGCTTATCATGTAGTCGAGGCAGTGATAGAGGGGAAAGATCCTGTTGAAAATCCTACTGAAGTCAAGAAAAACGTAAAAATTGTTTTCGATTTCAAGCAGACCAAAAGTGGAAGTTTGGCGAAAACAGAAACATACGATGTAGAGAAAATATTATCTCACAATGAAAAACAAGATTGGATCATCCTCCAAACAACTAAAGCCTTCAAAAATAGGAATCGTTATATTCTTGCTGATGATGCTAAAGTAGGAGATATAGTATACGTATTGGGATATCCACTCGGTCAACCTTTACGCCATGCAGAGGGAAAAGTAACCAAGGTGGATGATAATGCTGATATAGGATTGTCATTTCATAGCAGTGGTTTTACCGGGTCATCGGGTGCTCCAGTTGTACGACTTGATGATCATAAAATTCTTGGTCTGTTTGCGTATTATGGTGATACATCGAAGTATGATTTTGAGCAACCTCCTGGAAAAAGCTGTTTTGTAACAACCGTTTTTGATCCATCCAACTACAAGACTATTAGTGGTCCTCTTGCGGAAGTCATAAATCGTTCTGCTAAATTCAGTCATGAAGAACTTTAGGATTTGTTTAGTACTATTAATTTTTCTAAAGTAGTTGCTGTTTTTGAAATCAATTGTATTTTTTTAGCTGCTTTATACAAAAAAAATTGTTCCATTACAATATTCCTCCATAATCTACAACCATAACTATTAAATATCAAGTCTCTGATAACACATAACATAATGATATGATTTATCTGTAATAAAAATGGCCTTATTGCATGAATGCCACTAATCACTGACTCTTTAGTTGAAGAATGTGTGTGGCTAGTGTCTGTACCCACTATCAAATTCAGATGATAATAATGTATAAAATATTAGTTAGTTTTTATCAACAAAACTGACATTTTCAGTGCATGTAATTCTGGTTTGACTGAATCAATGTTTACCAAAATATTTATTATGAAGAAATGAAATAACACTACACATGATGTTTCAGCCTATTGAGATGTGAAGAGGTCCAAAAGGTCAAAACGTCGTGTTGCAGATTTTTTTATATTTCTTCATCGTAAATCTTTTGCCAAATATTGATCCACTCAAACCAGAATTACAAATGTACTAACAACAAGAATCAAGTGTAGGAATGATGTTGTTCAAGTTCTCCACAAACACAGAAATGACATTTTTAATCAGTGTGGTAGGTGGGATCAGATTAATTATTATTGTATTATCTAATTATACGTATTATATATTATACTTTAGATTTCATCTGTTTTAACGGATGAACTCCTAGATGAAGTATCCATCATGTGACTAGCTACTCTTCTTCTTAAGTTATGTATTCTTGATAACAGTTCAGCTTCTTGAGTATTCAGTTGAAGTCTTTGTTGAGACCATTGTAGTACTAAAGAAGATTGGAAAATAGAAAATGCTGTAGGAACGATAAAGAGAGTATTAGGTACCTTCATCATGGTATTGTGATAATGGATTAGTATCATTGTTATAAGATTCTATATCTGATGAGACATGATGACCCTATAATAATATAGTGATACTATAGTAATACACAGTAGAGAATAATTATAATTATATTCAGTTATATTCGGTCACATCTACCCTCTTTCTCTCGACTTGCCTATTTGTTCCCTCCATCTCACTCATCCTCACTCCATCAAACTCACCCTCACTCCGTCCCACTCTCCCTCACTCCATTCCACTCACCCTCACCCTCACTCCATCCCACTCTCCCTCCATCCATCTCTCCCTCCTCTCTCTCTCTCACCTCTTCTTCATCAACCTGTCTCATAGTCTTCTCAAGTTTATCCTGTTCTAACTGACACATTTGTTGCTTCTCATTCAATTCTTCATCCTGTAGTTCCCTCCTCAATCTATGTAATTCATGTTTAGCCCTCACTAACTCCTCATCATCCATACATAGCTTATCAGTCTCTAGTTTAGCTAGTCTCAACTGTGCTTGATGAATCTTCTCTCTTTCCTTGTCTTGTAGTGAATGTGATCCAGAAACTGTTTCTATGTATATTTGAAGAGAGTCATTATGAATGTACATACTACATACACACAGACAGACATACACACAGACAGACATATACACAGACAGATATACAGACACACAGACAGACATACACATAGACAGACATACAGACACAGACTCACACACATGAGACTCACTGAGTGTCTTGATAAATACACCTTTATCTATCATACCTGAATTCGTTAATCTTTCTTCCTCAACTTGAAAATTATTTCTAAGTCTGTACATAGCTAGATCATGTCTATGAGCAAGTTCTTGTTCCATTCTACTTCTCTGTGCCTGGAGTTCAAGAGTACGTAGCTCAACATCTTCAATAGCCTCGTGAGTTTCTCGATCTCTAAGAAGTATCTGTAGAGTACATTACACAATCAATCAACTACTCAATCAATCAATCAATCAATCAACCAATCAAATCAATCAACCAATCAAATCAATCAATCAATCAATCAAATCAATCAACCAATCAATCAATCAATCAATCAATCAACCAATCAAATCAATCAACCAATCAAATCAATCAACCAATCAAATCAATCAATCAAATCAATCAACCAATCAATCAATCAATCAATCAATCAATCAACCAATCAAATCAATCAACCAATCAAATCAATCAATCAAATCAATCAGTCAATCAATTTATATCTATCTACCTTTCTTTGAATTTCTTTATCCATTCTCTTTATCTCAGCCTCTCTGATATTTTGTTGCTGTTCTAAATATCTTTTCCTCGTATCATCCAGTGCTTTCAATTCTTTCATTCTAGTTTCTCGTTTCATAGCTGCCAAACGAGACCTTTGATCCGATAGTTTTTGATCCTCTAATTCAATCATTCTCTTCCGTTCCTCTTCAGCTGCTAAGAGGAGGTCCTGTTGTCTCTGCCAGCTCTCTTCTTCATATTTTCTTTGCTCAACTAATCTCTCTAACTCTAGAGTCTGTTGTCTGTAAAGAAAGCACAAAAGACACTGTAACACATGTCTGTTAATTAGCTATTGAAGTTTAATGAAACTATAATTAAGACCAGTGAATCCTCTATAGGAGGTGACTAAACTATAGAGCTTGTGTTGATTTGATAAACCTGATAGTGTTATAGAGGTGTATACACAGTGACTATAAATATGTATAAGTTTACAATGTCACATCAGATGAGTTATACCTTTGTCTGAGATATTCTTGTTCCTCTTTCATTATCCTCTCTCTTTCTTGTAACTAAAGAAATACAAATACTTGACTCTATCTTCAACACATCACAAACTATTAACAAGATATACACACATCTATTTACAGCTACAAACATACTCACCTGAAAATCTACAATGAATTTAGGATATTTATTAAATACTGGATAAGTATCTCGTGTAAGAGGTGTGAAAACTCCGAGAGTCTCTTGTGGATGAATCTCATTGGGTGTGGTTTCTTGCATTCGATACGAGTCTTGTATCACTGTGTTTATATTAACTGAACTTTGGTGATGTACAAAATACTGTGAAAAAAATGTTACTATATTTAGAACACCTCATAATTATTACTATCACTATCATTTATTATGACATGTTACTATTATTAGATACATTATGACATGTTACTATTATTAGATACATTATGATATGTTACTATTATTAGATACATTATGATATGTTACTATTATTAGATACATTATGACATGTTACTATTATTAGATACATTATGATATGTTACTATTATTAGATACATTATGATATGTTACTATTATTAGATACATTATGACATGTTACTATTATTAGATACATTATGATATGTTACTATTATTAGATACATTATAACATGTTACTATTTTTAGATACATTATGATATGTTACTATTATTAGATACATTATAACATGTTACTATTTTTAGATACATTATGATATGTTACTATTATTAGATACATTATGATATTATGTGTTACTATTTATAGATACCTCCACATCTTCTGTTGTAGTACATTTCAAAAGTGTTTGTCTGGCTGTTGAGAGATAAGCAGCTGTTACCATGAGAAGAAATGACAGAGGCTGAGACAAGATATTATCCCATAACTTCAACCATTCATCTTTTGACAACACTTCACTGAACACAGTATGAAGAAGAGGCCAAGCATATGTCTACAGTAAGTAGTACTTGTATATAATTAGTGTATTTATAAAATGTATTTCATGTGTTAAAATATATCTATTATTAGTTACAGGAATTTCGTGCTGAGATAATTGGTTTATTATTAATAATTATTATGTCTTCTCATACATTGTTAATGATGACTATAATGAATACATTTGCCTCTGATTATCACTAATATATACTTACTCTAGCTGTGATCTTGTGTTTTACTAGATGTTCTAACAGATGAGGATCATAATGAGATAGTATATTCTCTATCATTGCAAGAATGTTCAGTGGAGGATTAGGAAAGTATTCATACCATAAATTACACCAGTTATCTGTTAGAATAATGAATGGATGGATGGATGGATTGATGGATAGATTGATGGATGGATGGATGGATGGATAGATTAATGGATGGATAGATGAATGAATGGATGGATAGATGAATGAATGGATAAATAAATAGACACAGTGTACATATTTACAAATATACATGTATATATGAACTTACACAGAATTGTTGCTACCATTTCAAACGCTACCAGCTGGTTGTTCTGAAATAGTTTGACAAAAGGGAATACCAAAGCTGGAAGATAATCAACTTCAGAAAACAAAGAGCTCCAGTGAGCAATGGCTGAGAGAACTCTGGAGAGAGAGGGGAGGTGAGGAGTTGGGAATAGATCTCTATGTTTCTCATGTATTATACCTTTGTAGTATTCTCATGAGTTTAGGACTCTTGATAGGATAATTGTCATGTAGATTAGTATAAGATGGATGAATACCTTTTTTCAGAAGAACACTATATGCTGAATGGTTTTCAGGTAACTGAAGAAGACTCCGCCATATAAATGATCTGAGTAATAATATTACATGTACATATATATAAATGATAATGTACATATGTATATGTACATGTAAATGATAATGTACATGTACACATGTATATATAACACATGTACATGTGAATGAGCAGAATATTAATACATATACATGTATACAAATGCTAATGTACATGTACATGTACAGTATTACATATAACAGCACATGTACATAATGTACTATAAACAGACATTCTTTAATCATACCTATATTTAGCAGGATACTCTCCATATCCTTTTAAAATAGACTTTAGTTTGGTAAGATTCATTTTGACTCCACCCACAGTACTAATATTAGATGATACTCCAGTTCCTCTCTGTGTCTGACTTTTCCCTTCAGTTACAGAAGTACGGGTTGGTGGACGACTGTCAGAGAGACTTGAGATTTCAGAAGGAGGAGAAGAGAAGGTATTACTGAGTTGTAATATGGGAGCCTGTGACTAAAAGATATATTATAAGTTTATAAATAATTATAATACCACTGAATTAGTGCAGGTACATACATGCACGCATACATATACATACATACAAACATACATACATACATGCATACATACATACATACATATATACATACATGTACATATACATACATGTACATATACATACATACATACATACATATTACATACATACATGTATGAGTGTTATGAGAGTCAGACCTTTTGTTGTTTTATGAGGTGAGAGATATCATGAAAGAGAAGAGAACCTTGTCCATTGATAGCTATTACATGTTGTCCTGTGTGATCTATATGTGCTGTAGTTATCATCTGTTAGGAGAAGAAGGAAATGGAGTGTAAGTTTATCAATATACTGAGTTACTAACATCTTCATCAGATCCAAGTTGAAATAACGGTTTGTATCCAGAGAGAGCTATAAATCTGAGGATACCATCTTGAGATAGAACACCAAGAATCTAAACATGAAACAAACTCATCAGCTGTCTCAGACAGACATACAGTTAAATACATACATACAGTACCTCACTCAGATAGTCTCCATTTAGTGTGTTCGGTACAAAGAAAAGCAATTGTATTTGTTTCATTTTAGGTGGTAGCTGTACCACATGTTTCAGTGTATGTCTATTCATATCCCATATATGAAGAACATTAGAACGACCACCAGCTACCAACACACGACCTGTAAACAAATAAATAAACAATAAATAAACAAAATAAATAAACAATCACACACCATCTAGTGTTGTAGCAAATGTTCTATATCTAGGTGAAGGACCAGATGGTGATGGTAAAAGGTATTTATATTCTAGAGTATCAGTTTCCCAAGCATGAATAGAATCATCTCTAAAACATGTTAAAACACTATCGCTCATTGGTAAGAAGAAGACCTGTTGAGAGGAAGAAAAAGGTTGTGATAGACATAGTTAGACTCTGTTACATTCATGATGACAAATTAGGATGTGATGACTTTGTATGTAATATAGTGTATATAGTAATGTCATAAGATTAATGATTATACTGTAACTCAATAATGAAGCAATGGTTGAAATATGATATACACAAATGGGAACCATAGTTATGAAAATGGTGAAGGTAAAAGTCCTTTCAAACTAAAATTATGAACATTTTTGTGAGTTCATGGTGAACATGAATGACCTTTAAAATAATAATGACATTGCCTAATAAGTACAGCGACAAAGTGTACATATGAATGGACAATAAATAGATAGATGTTTAAAATATTAAAAGCCCAGCTTACATCTTGTACTCCTACAGTTTCTCCTCCACTCAGAGTTCTACAGCGATGACCTGTTTGTATATCCCATAAAACAGAATCACATGACGTCACTACTAAAAGATATCGTCCACTTTGATGAAGAGAGAGTGACTTCACTGTTGTTTCATGAGGGCCTACTGTACCAGTGACTTGATGTGTGTCTAAGAGGGTATAGGAATGGTTTCCATGGCAACAGAATCAGATTTTTATACCTATATTGACACACTTAACGCAGGAGTCAGCTGTCGCTACAAAGACTTGATTAGGATGTGTGTGGCTGCATAGAATAGCCGTACACACTTGTCCAAATCTGTATATAACCTGATACCTGTAAAACCGGTTTAACAGGGAGCATAAACAGGAT
The DNA here is from genome assembly GCA_947044365.1 of Petrosia ficiformis. Taxonomy (NCBI): domain Eukaryota; kingdom Metazoa; phylum Porifera; class Demospongiae; order Haplosclerida; family Petrosiidae; genus Petrosia; species Petrosia ficiformis. Next base: position 7,167,544 of record OX345642.1, on the reverse strand, counting down.
TTAATAAATGACATGCTTTGCTTCCCATGAAAATAAACCTAAATTCTAATTAACAAAGCTGAAAGAGGAATGTGAATAATGATGGTAAGTCACTGGGAATTGAACCCAGGGTCACTGACTTCATCAGCCAGTACTCTCACCATTGAGCTATGACAACCACACATCCATTAGCACTTTCGCAATCTTCTATATACACTCCACAAGTGTTACTGAAATATTAAACATACATACACGTAATTATATGCTCACTTGTTTCTACCAACGTCAAAGCAATACAGAGTGCCTAGTTGGTCTGTGGCAATACACCAGCTACCATGACTACCAAAAGCAACTTTTGTAAATGGTACACGTCTTCCTTTAGCTGTTAGTCCAACACGTGTGTTGCTAATACCAAGAACAAATCTGTGTGGATTACAACAGAAGCAATAAAACAATAACAATTATATATATATACACATGCTATTATGTATCGTATATGTACATTATTCGTTATACACAAACCCGTCTTTTTGTCTTGGGTTTGGCTTTCTACTCCAAATGCTACCCTGTTCTCCTCCACACAAGTCAATAGTATCCATCACTCTAGCTCTCCTTTATGTTTTGAAAAGCAGATGGAAAAAAAAAAAGTTTAAATAGGGGTTAAAAATGTTTGAATTTCCCGCCACTACAGTTATCACGTGATAGCTGCGCTAGTGGCGGGAAAGTATTTATGGGGCTAAAGTAAGAAAATTGGTCACTATACTGAAGGAAGATGGCAGACAATAGTAGAAAGAGACAAAGAGTTTCTTCACGTTAGTTTACTTAAATAATTTGTGGAATTATTTACATCTACCATCTTTAGCTACCCAGACTATTCAAACATCAGATATTACGTCACCACCTGGCGCTGATCAAGATGAAGAGGTTGAAGCACCTCCTCCTCCTACAAGACGTAGAACAGAACCTTCCAGTCCACCAAGTCAAAGCTCACGCCTTTTCTCACCTCCTTCCACAAATGCCCTCTCTGATATTGATCTGAGCTCACCTCTTAATTATGGAACCCCTTCCTCTCGTGTTGGTGGTCCTGGATCAAACCGAGGGTTAGTTCATTAATACATGACATATTTTACAATTACTGTTTGCTTTCAGAGCTACACCCATTCGCCCACGCAGTGATATCGGTGCTCGTCAAAGAGTCAGAGAAATCAATTTAGGTGGTTCAGAATCAAATGTAAGATAATATAGTATATCATAGCATGGTGTATTGAGTCTATAGTAAAGTAACTAGCTACATGTACCAGCTGCTTTCATTATTTATATTAAACAATAAGGGAATAGAATTGTCCCTTATTCATAGTTTTATACATACATGTATTGTATCAGTACAAATGTTTTGTAAAGAGATGTCCTCAGAATGCGTATTCTATATAAAATATTTTTTAGGTTGTAGATCCTGCATCAGGAGCTGGTGTCACTAGTGAAGGTGTGTCTGAAGCTCATTTAGTAATATGGGGAACAGATGTGAATGTCATGGAAACTAAAAGAACGTTTGGACTCTTCTTACGACAGTATGTAGATGATATTCCTTCTGAAGGAGGTGACTCACCAATGGGTGGTATAGAACCTCTATATTTACAAAGGCTTGAAGAGGTATGTAGTCATGTACATAATACATTTGTACATGATGTTGATATGTATGTATACAATATGTTTCGAGTTATTGATATACATGAAATATATATGTACATGTACATAGATGTATACATGTACATGTATACATATGTTTTACTAATGTATCAATACATATTTTTGTTTCTCTTAGATTAACATACTTGAAGAACCTTTTCTTAACGTTAATTCTGATCATTTGAGATCTTTTAATGAAGATCTTTACTCTCAACTTATACGATACCCACAAGAAATAATTCCAACCTTTGACCTTTCTGTTAACGAGCTCTTCAATGAACTTTATCCTGATAGTACCTTGCCTCACCAAATACAGGTAAAGAAAACTTGTTTGACTATGTACATGTACATATCACATACATGTACATGTACTGTGATGTACATATCCATATATGTACATGTACATATCTCATACATGTACATGTACTATTGTTATATAGGTTCGTCCCTACAATGTGGAAAAGACTAGAAACATGAGAATGTTGAATCCTGAAGGTACACATGAATACATGTTTATACATGTATATCATTTTATTGATTAGATATTGATCAGCTTATTACTGTCAGTGGGATGGTGATTAGAACATCACCTTTAATTCCTGAAATGAGAGAAGGTACTTGAACAAGTGTCACAGTATCACTGATATAATCATTGATATTAATATAATTATAATCATTGATATTAACGATATGATCATTGATATCTCCTTCCAATAGCGTTCTTTCAATGTTTCATTTGTCATGAGACTAAGACAGTTGAAATAGATCGTGGACGGATAGCTGAACCAGCTGTATGTCCTCGTTGTCAATCACTTCACAGTATGGCTCTGATTCATAACAGATCAATGTTTACTGATAAACAAATGATTAAATTACAAGAAGCACCTGGTGAGTAGAATGATGGAGATACATTCACATGTTTTGATCATGTGATTGGATGTTTGTCATTGTTAAGGACATTACCGGTTAGTTAGTTACAACTAATTGTCTTCTTTCTGTTTCACAGAGGACATGCCACCTGGACAAACTCCTCACACAGTAGTACTATATGCTCATCATGATCTGGTAGATTCTGTTCAACCTGGTGACAGGCAAGCTTATTTATATAAACCACTATATCTTTAATTACATCCTTTATATTAGAATCTCGGTGACTGGTATATATCGTGCTGTTCCTCTGAGGGTAAATCCACGGGCTAGGACAGTGAAAGCTGTGTATAAGACCTATGTAGATGTGATTCATTTTCGTAAAACTGATACTAAAAGACTGAGAGAAAGAGATGATGAAGAAGATGAAGAGGGGTGTGTACATGCACATGTACATAGTTGCATACACATGTACAAACATACATATATACATATATACATACATATATACATACATACATACATACATACATACATACATATATACATACACATGTACATACATACATACATCCATATATATATATACATGATTGTACATACCTACATACACATGTACATACCTACATACAGACAAAAGAAAACATTCACAGCTGAGAGAGTTGAACAGTTAAAACAGCTTGCAAGAGCTCCTGATATTTATGAACGTTTAGCTAGGGCCCTAGGTATGTCAATATTATAAGACCCTGTGTTATTCAAACCCCTCATCAGCCCCTAGTATTTATGAAAATGATGACATCAAAAAAGGAATTCTTTTACAGCTTTTTGGAGGAACAAAGAAAGATTTTAAAAATACTGGACGAGGAAGATTCAGGTGAGGTATTCATTACATGAGTGATAGAAGGAGCAGGTAAATAGGTTGTATTAAATGCTTTTAATTATTATACAGAGCTGACGTTAATATATTGTTATGTGGAGATCCAGGAACAAGTAAATCACAGCTGCTACAGGTACGACTATCACTACTCTCACTATCACTAATTACACTCACACATATATAGTATATTCATAACTTGATGCCTAGAAGTCAGTACACTTCCGGAAAAGGTTCTAGTGCTGTAGGTCTAACTGCATATGTTACTAAGGACCCTGAAACACGACAACTAGTTTTACAAACGTATGTTATTATATAACTGTATTAAAATGGAGTACTGAATATATGATACACACACAAACACACATAGTCACATACATACGTACACACATACGTACATGTACATACATGCACACATACATACATACATACATACAAACATGCACTTTATACAGAGGTGCTCTAGTATTGAGTGACAATGGAATATGTTGTATAGATGAATTTGATAAGATGAATGACAGCACACGTTCTGTTCTTCATGAAGTTATGGTAAGCAATCCTTCCATTCCCTCACCTGATATTACTTGTCTCTGTATTTCTCTTCTAGGAACAGCAAACACTCTCCATTGCAAAAGCTGGAATTATATGCTCATTGAATGCACGTACATCAGTATTAGCAGCTGCTAATCCTCGTATGTCACAATGGGATGAAAAACTTACTGTAGTAGAGAATATTCAATTACCACACACACTAATGTCAAGGTAACTAATGATTATGTATATAAACGTCCTTGTTTTTAAAACCGGTTTGTCTTACAGGTTTGACTTGATTTTTCTCATGCTCGATCCACAAGACGAGCAGTTTGATCGTCGCTTAGCAACACATCTTGTGTCACTATATCATCAAACCCAAGCTGATGAAGAAACACAACATATGGTATGTATGATAATACAGTTGCCATGGTTACAGCTATGGCTGATCAAATATTTGTATTGTGTTCATTACAGGACATGGCAACATTGAGAGATTTCATTGCATATTCACGTACATACATACATCCTGGTTTGTCTGAGGAAGCAGGGCAGGCTTTAGTACAAGCATATGTTGGTATGTTATATATGCATGTATACTATAACTGTCATGTGATTATCATGTGATAGACATGCGTAAGATTGGTAGTAGTCGTGGAGCAGTTACAGCCTATCCTCGTCAGTTAGAATCACTCATTCGATTGGCAGAAGCTCATGCAAAAATGAGGTTGGTAACCTAGCAACACTTTAATTAATAATTTGTAATAATTTTTTAGGTTTTCACAATTTGTTGAAATTGTAGATGTTGAAGAGGCAAAGAGGTACTGTTGTACATACATGTATAGACACACACGTACATGTACACATTGAAACTCTCACATATACATGTACAGATGTATTTTTGATAAAATGACCTTTGACCTCTAGACTACATCGAGAAGCTCTCAAACAAGCTGCCACTGATCCTAAAACTGGAATAATTGATGTTGGTATATTAACAACTGGAGTAAGTAGTTCAGAGAGACAAAGAAGAGAGAACCTTGCTAATGAAGTACGCAAGGTTCTTCAGTCTCGTGCTAAAGGTGGATCATCTATGAAATATTCAGTTGTGTTTGACATCATGAAGGAACAGAGTCAAGCTGTGAGTTAATTACAATTAATTACAATTAATTAATTATATTATAATGTATTTTCTTAAACAGTTAATAACTCAACAAATGTTTGAAGCTGCTGTTAAGATACTACAAGATGAAGATACTTGTGTGGTATCTGCTGGTAATATAAGACTGACTTAATTAACCTCATAAACATTATGTCAGCTAGCTATTGTAATGAGTCTGTTGGGTTTCATATCACATATTATATTACTAACTGATATTGTCATGTCCCCCACGAGATTACACAACTTCCATTACTATATGTATTAGTCGCACAGTAATTATAAATATATTAGTCACATGTCATGTCATGTGATTGATTAATATACATAGTAAATGACTAATACTATTGTAATTACTGTGTATACAAAAATCATGTTAGTAATTGTTTAGTGAATAGAAGATGGTCCTAGTATATTAGAGTGTATATTATAAGGAGATTCAACTGATCCCAATCTCTTCTGAAGGGCATTTGGAGTTGGAAATGGTTGATGTTTCTTTATGATTTGTATCCCTTGTGACATGTTACCTATATATGAAGGATATTTCATTTATAATGGGTGTGGTTTAGGGTGTGGTATACCTGTCATTATTTCTATGTATGCTGATAAGAGGATAACTTGAGATGGGAACTTGTCTTTGTAAAATGAAACTGACTGTAATAAGAGAAATGATGTGAGAAGAGTAATATTAATAGTATCACGAGACGAGTACTATTAATAGTATCATGAAACAAGTTCTATAAATAGTATCATGAGACTAGTACTATTAATAGCATCATGAGACTAGTGCTATTAATAGTATCACGAGACGAGTACTATAAATAGTGTCATGAGACTAGTACTATTTATAGTATCATGAGACTAGTGCTATTAATAGTATCACGAGACGAGTACTATTAATAGTATCATGAAACAAGTTCTATAAATAGTATCATGAGACTAGTACTATTAATAGCATCATGAGACTAGTGCTATTAATAGTATCATGAGACGAGTACTATTTATAGTATCATGAGACTAGTGCTATTAATAGTATCATGAGACTAGTACTATTAATAGTATCATGAGACTAGTGCTATTAATAGCATCGTGAGACAAGTACTATTAATAGTATCACAAGACAAGTGCTATTAATAGTATCATGAGACTAGTACTATTAATATAGTACTCGTCTCATCATAGCAGTATTATGAAGTATCACAAGTGCGACTAGTGCTATTAATAGTATCATGAGACTAGTACTATTAATATAGTACTTGTCTCATCATAGCAGTAACTACTAATAGCAGTATTATGAAGTATCACAAGTGCGACTAGTGCTATTAATAGTATCATGAGACTAGTACTATTAATATAGTACTTGTCTCATCATAGCAGTAACTACTAATAGCAGTATTATGAAGTATCACAAGTGCGACTAGTACTATTAATAGTATCACAAGACAAGTGCTATTAATAGTATCATGAGACTAGTACTATTAATATAGTACTCGTCTCATCATAGCAGTAACTACTAATAGCAGTATTATGAAGTATCACAAGTTGTAGTTAGTAAAATGATTACTTGTTGGAGAGCTTTCTTTGCCATTTCATAATCCTTTCTAATACAATATACTGAACATAGATTTAGTAGTATGGTAGCTCGAGCTAATGAGAGAGATGTTGGAAATCCTGGTACGCCTGCACCTATTGTATGGTCATGTGATATACATATGTAATTATGAGTGATCACATGACTCACTAGTTGGTCTGACAGGGTGTGGTTCAAGTCTTTCTGTATCTGTACCAACTACGAAATTATAAATACATTATAAATTATACATACTATAAATAGTATAGTATACTAACATGTTAATAGTAATTACAGATAGTATACTAACATACTGTAGAGATTACTAACAAGTATACTAATAAATATACTAACATATAGATAGTATACTAATAAATATACTAACATGGATATATAGTATACTAATAAATATGCTAACATGCTCCAGGACTTGTAACAGTGAGGTCATTTATTGACTCTGGATTCAGATAGTGTAAAGCTTCTTGTATTCGTCCTAACAACAAGAGAGACTCGGCAGCATACAAGTGACCCACATACCTGCAGAAGACATCACATGACATCACATGATAACCACACCCCTACTCACTTCATTCCTCCTGGTAGTTTATTTATATCTAAAAGTTGTTTAGCTGCTTTTAAAGAAGACACAGGATCTCCAAGCCAAAGAGAAACATATGCTTTACAAGCTAGAGTACAACTCCTATGATAAACATCAGTGTACACATGTATATATGTACTTACATACATCATTAGTATAAATTGTGTACATACATAATTTCATACATGCATTTACAATACATAGTAGTATATTACATACATACAAACACCACATACATATATATAGAATTATTATACTATGTATATACATGTCCATAGAATTTCCTATTGTACATCATGTGACATGTACCTTAGGTCCATTATGCTATCTCCTTTTATTGGTGGTCCAGGTAATGCAGTGACATGTTGAGGACCATCAAGTGGTTTTGGTTCTCCAGACCAGTCGTCTTCAATAGGACATAAACCTTGAGCAGCTGCAATGGCAGACATTGATGGAAGAAGAAATAGAGCATTTTGTAGACACAGAGAAGCAAATTCAAGTGTAGGAGCTGGCATAGCGGCACTGTTAGACTGTGAATCCAAACTAAAAGAACTAAATTATAAAAGATATTACTAGCGTTATTTATTCCTTACTTCCTCTTTGTTGGCCATTGCATTGGAGCAATGATTAGTTTCTGATGTATACCACTACCCAATACAACCTGTACTGTATCGCTCTTATTTCTCATCTGACGAATCTGGTCTTGATGAGCCTATAACAGAAATAATGTATTGAGGAATGAGTACTACAATGTCTGTCATAAGTGAGATGCTTCTTTTACACAGAGTAGGATCCCTACCTACCCTCCTCTCTCTTCCTTCCTTCCTTCCTCCCTCCCTCCCTCCACTTCTCCTAACCTTGGCATGTGAAGCTATACAAGCCTCAGCAAGTCTTAGCCACAAACGAGGGTTGCCATGGAAAACCTGTACAACTTCCAACAGGGAGTCAAAAGCAGCGAGAGGTTGTCCTCCATAGAGCTGCTGAAGACCCAAGTTATATAATAATACATGACGACAGTTAACTCCTAATACCGATAATGGACGACCAGAAAGAGGTGTGGCTGTAATGAAAATACAATCAATAATTATATATATATATATATATATATATAAGTACCTCTATCTAAAGGTGGATAGCCATTAAGAGCTGCATCATTCTCATCCACAGCTTTACGGAAGTAGTGAGCAGCTAATGAGTACTTACCCATCTCGTAATGAATACATCCCATGTTATTAAACATGAAGGAACTGAGACACTCTCCTGCTTCTGTAACAATTGGAGTCTTAGGAGCAGAGCTTAGAACCTTAAGTGCCTTTCGATGGTTTGCTCTGAGGTATTCTACATTAGCTTTGAGAAATTGACCACAGGCAGTCTGAGGAGAAGACACAGAAGGGGATAAGGATGATGGTAAAGGAGAGTAGAGGAGGATACAGAAATGATGTGTTATCTTACTGGTCCAGTCAATGTGGTGAGGTTCTTCACTTCTTTCTTACAATGTTTTATATTCTTATGTAGAAGATGAAGTCTAGCACGAAACTAAAAATAGAGACATACCGGTATTTATTAATTCATCTCTACTACTCCAATAGGTAAATAGAGACATGTACGTTAGATACACTAACTTGAAATAAATAAGCTTTATGTTTCTCGGACTCATTCCCACTTCCTAAAACTGTGTCTCCGTCTCTGTCTCTGTCTCTGTCACCTCGAGTACTACCATTATTAAGAGGGCCACCGAAAGCTCTTCTTTCCAATATTTCAATGTGATCACTAGCTTTCTCAAGTTGATAAGTACTAATATATACTTCAATCAATAATAAACAAATCTGTATACCAAGTTGTTTATCTATGTGAAATTTCAGATCATGTGATTATCATAAGAAAATCATGTGACAAGGTACTACTTACTCAGAGACTCATAAACTCCAAATAACTCTTCAAGTATTTCTCGTGCTTGTGAATTCTGATGTAACTATTATAATGTGTACATATACACATACATACATACATACATACATACATACATACATACATACATACATACATACATACATACATACTCGTTGATGGATTAGAGCCTTATTAAATAGAAGTACACTCTTCTCTGTCACACTCAATTTGGATCCACTATTTTCAGCATCTTTTTCAAACTGACTCTCCACGGACTGAAGAGTACGTCGGAACTCATCAGTCTTTGTTAAATTAGAAAGAAGGTATTGTGCAACAGCCTTGTTATGAGTAACACGAGGATCTTCCTGACGTAGCTCAACCAATTTCTTTAAAGTTGATAAACAACTTTCGTATCTGAAGATAAATTAAATGTCAGTATATGTTCAAGTATTGTATGACATATATATATAATATATATATATTATATATATATATATATTATATATAATTATAGATTACTGTCACCAGAAGCAACTAGTATACTACATACAATATATTCCTTACTCTTCTACTGACCTATGGTTATCAAAAGCCTCTTTAGCATTTCTTGCTAATTCTAGTTCCTGCTCAGAGACTCCAATATAACCGCCTTCTTCACTGGTGGCCATGCTTCAGTGAACAGATAGAAAAGGGTTAAAAATTAATAATAATTGATTGTTAATGAATAATAATTAGGTGATTGAAAGAACATTTCTACAACAATAAAAATCAGCAATGAGCATATTTTAAGCATAGTATATAATAGTATATATAATAGTACTTTTCATGTTAAATGACAAATAAGTTTTAATAAACGCTACTGTTTCTCTTTCACTTCTATAAATTTTCATTTGTCTTCTCAACTTCATCTTCTAAATTCTTTTCTTGTTTAATTTCCTCTTCTCTGATATCGATAATATCATCTTTCACTTCTTCCTTTGTCTCGACTACTTCTTCATCCTTTACAACTTCAATTTTCTCTTCCACTGGAGGAGAATCTTCATTCTTCTCAACTTCTATATCTTCAGATGGAGGAGGATCAGAAGGGAGATCAGTCGGAGGAGTCTCTCCTGTTTCTTCTTGATCTTGTGTACTCTCTCCCTCGACTTTAGGTTTTGTGAAATCAATTCTTGATCCATATTTCTCAAGAATTTCTGGAGTGATCCAATCTTTAACAATATTTATACTAATCTCCCAAAGTTGTTCCTGTAGTTCAGCATTCCTATATAAAGATGTAAAACACAGGAAAGATGAACATGTATATATACAGGATGACAAATATATCCATTTTCTTACATAGATAAAGCTGATGGTTCCACAACATTACAACTATCATAATAGTAATGTTGTTGTTTATTGAGTTCAGGATTAACAGCGCAGTTAATAGTAGTAGCAGCTCCTTGTGCAAGATTCCTTAACATAGCTAAGTGTATATAGTACAATATTAATAATACTATTATTTTATCAACTCACAATTTATTAAACCTTTCCCAATTTTCCACACTGTTGCAAATGAACTGCCTGAGAATCCTTTATTGACAATATCAGTATTAACCTATATATAATAATTATAATATAATAATTTATTATCATCAAAAGTATAATATACTCTTGTTATCATTGATAAATTGGTACTAACCATTCCAGGATGTAATGAAGATACTGTGATTCCAAAATTCTGTAGACGTCTTTGAAGAGCATATCCATGCATTACCTAAATGATGTATGTATGTATGTATGCATGTATGTGTGTATGTATGTGTGTATGTATGTATGTATGTATGTATGTATGTATGTGTGTGTGTGTGTGTGTGTGTGTGTGTGTGTGTGTGTGTGTGTGTGTGTGTGTGTGTGTGTGTGTGTGTGTGTGTGTGTGTGTATGTATGTATGTATGTATGTATGTATGTATGTATGTATGTATGTATGTATGTATGTATGTATGTATGTATGTATGTATGTATGTATGTATGTATGTATGTATGTATGTATGTATGTATGTATGTATGTATGTATGTATGTATGTATGTATGTATGTATGTATGTATGTATGTATGTATGTATGTATGTATGTATGTATGTATGTATTATATGTGATGGCTTACATTGTACAGTTTAGAGTGACTGTAAAATGCCATTCGTCCATATGACTGTTCTCCATTCATGTTATCAGGAACAAATAATCCACTATAACATGCTTTTGAAGACACTATAACTATCCTACAATCTCCTGTACTAGTAGCTGTGTCTAACATGATGGGTAGTAGTTCCAGAGTAAGGAGAAAATGACTGAGATGATTCACCTGGAAATGTGACTCATTGCCATCTTCTGTCATGGCTGAAAAGACAATAATATTATGTACAACACAATTTCATATTTATGTACTTTGTGGATGTAAAGCAATTCCAGCATTGTTGATTAGTATATGTAATGGAAGATTCTTCTCTTTGAATGCTACAGTGAAATCTTTTGTAGAACGGAAAGATGCAAGATCTAGTATCATGAACTCTATAGTGACTGATTTGTCTGGATGTAGTTCATTAATCTCTTGTTTCATTTGTTCCACAGCCTGTAGAATATAAAGAAATAAAATGAAGAACATCATAACCTCAGTTATTACATACTGTTGTAGCTTTCTCTCTTGATCTACAAGCTATGATAGTATGAGCACCCATAATAGCAATAGATTTAGCTGTTTCATATCCAATACCAGCATTACCTCCAGTCACTATAACTACCTTACCATTCAAATCAACAACAGGAAAAGATAAACTTCCTCCCATTACAATAATAATATTGAGAAGGTTGAGTCAATGTTTATTAATATTAGATGAATATTAGATGAATATTCATAAGCCCACCGGTACCATCCACTAGGCAACAATGTTGCTTGTAGAAGCAACAGTTTCTTCCTTTGATCTTTCACTTGCAACATTGCTGAACATTGCTGAACATTGCTGAACATTGCTGAACATTGCTGAACATTGCTGAACATTGCTGAACATTGCTAAACATTGCTGAACATTGCTGAACATTGCTGAACATTGCTGAACATTGCTGAACATTGTTGAACATTGCTGAACATTGCTGAACATTGCTGAACATTGTTGAACATTGCTGAACATTGCTGAACATTGCTGAACATTGCTGAACATTGCTGAACATTGTTGAACATTGCTGAACATTGCTGAACATTGCTGAACATTGTTGAACATTGTTGAACATTGTTGAACATTGCTGAACATTGCTGAACATTGCTGAACATTGCTGAACATTGTTGAACATTGCTGAACATTGCTGAACATTGCTGAACATTGCTGAACATTGTTGTAAGTGTTACATGAAAGATCAAAGAGGAAGTGTTGCATGCTACAATGTTTCTTGGGCTCTATTTATAAACACATTATATAATTTTGCGTTTCTGTGTAAACAGCTCACAACAATAAAAATCAGCTTATTTGAAACATAAAGTATATAATAGTACTGTTTCTACTAAATGACAAATACGTATTTAATAAACACAAATTAAATTATCCATTATTATTGTGTCTTCTGTCGCTACCTTTTCTTATGAATTTTCATCTTCTAAATTCTTCTTTTGTTTAATTTCCTCTTCTCTGATATCGGTAGTATCATCTTTCACTTCTTCCTTTGTCTCATTTACTTCAACTTCAACTTTCTCTTCCACTGGAGGAGAATCTTCATTCTTCTCAACCTCTATATCTTCAGATGGAGGAGGATCAGAAGGGAGATCACTTGGAGGAGTCTCTCCTGTTTCTTCTTGATCTTGTGTACTCTCTCCCTCGACTTCAGGTTTTGTGAAATCAATTCTGGATCCATATTTATCACGGATTTCTGGAGTGATCCAATCTTTAACAATATTTATACTAATCTCCCAAAGCTGTTCCTGCATTTCAGTATTCCTATATAAAGACGTAAAACACAGGAAAGATGAACATGTATATATACAGAATGACAAATATATCCATTTTCTTACATAGATAAAGCTGATGGTTCCACAACATTACAACTATCATAATAGTAATGTTGTTGTTTATTGAGTTCAGGATTAACAGCACAGTTAAGACTAGTAGCAGCTCCTTGTGCAAGATTCCTACCCATAGCTATATATAATAAATATTAGTTTATATGTAAATAGTAATAATGTACTCTACATTAATACTATTACATATAAATTAATATTTATTATATCAACTCACGACTCATTAGGGCTTTCCCAATTCTCACTGCTATTGCAAATGAACTACCTGAGAAACTTTTATTAACAATATTAGTATTAACCTATAAATAATAATTATAATATTATGTTTATTATGATTGACAAATTGGTACTAACAAATCCAGGATCTATCGAAGACACTGTGATTCCAACATTCTGTAGACGTCTTTGAAGAGCAAATCCATGCATTACCTAAATGATGTATGTATGTATGCATGTATGTATGTATGTATATATGTATGTATGTATGTATGTATGTATATATGTATGTATGTATGTATGTATGTATGTATGTATGTATGCATTATATATGATAGCTTACTTTATATAATTGAGAGTGTCTGTAAAATGCCATTCGTCCATATGACTGTTCACCATTCATGTTATCAGGAACAACTAATCCTCTATAATGTGATCCTGAAGACACTATAACTATCCTACAATCTCCTGTACTAGTAGCTGTGTCTAACATGATGGGTAGTAGTTCCAGTGTAAGGAGAAAATGACTGAGATGATTCACCTGGAATTGTGACTCATAACCATCTTCTGTCATGGCTGAAAAGACAGTTATAAATAAATAATATTATGTACAACACAGTTTCATATTCATGTACTTCGTGGAACAGCAAATATTCCAGCATTGTTGATTAGTATATGTAATGGAAGATTCTTCTCTTTGAATGCTACAGTGAAATCTTTTGTAGAACGGAAAGATGCAAGATCTAGTATCATGAACTCTATAGTGACTGATTTGTCTGGATGTAGTTCATTAATCTCTTGTTTCATTTGTTCCACAGCCTGTAGAATATAAAAGAAATAAAATGAAGAACATCATAACCTCAGTTATTACATACTATTGTAGCTTTCTCTCTTGATCTACAAGCTATGATAGTATGAGCACCCATAATAGCAATAGATTTAGCTGTTTCATATCCAATACCAGCATTACCTCCAGTCACTATAACTACCTTACCATTCAAATCAACAACAGGAAAAGATAAACTTCCACCCATATTGAAAAATGAGAACTATTGTACCCAATTATCACTTTGTACAATTAAATTATGAATCATCATCATTAATCTTATTGGGGTTCTTCTTCTTTTCTATATTTAAATCTCTTTTTTATTTTCTACAAAAGGAGAATCTTTAGAACTTTTAACATCATCAGAAGGGAGATCACTTGGAGGAGTCTCTTCATCTTTCTGATCTTGTCTACTCTCTCCCTCGACTTCAGTTTTATTAGTTTTTGTGAATTCCATTCTTGATCCATATTTCTCAAGAATGTCTGGAGTGATCCAATCTTTAACAATATTTATACTAATCTCCCAAAGCTGTTCCTGTAGTTCAGCATTCCTATATTAAGATGTAAAACACAGGAAAGATGAACATGTATATATACAGGATGACAAATATATCCATTTTCTTACATAGATAAAGCTGATGGTTCTACAACATTACAACTATCATAATAGTAATGTTGTTGTTTATTGAGTTCAGGATTAACAGCACAGTTAAGACTAGTAGCAGCTCCTTGTGCAAGATTCCTTATCATAGCTAAGAGTACATTAATACTATTACATATACACTAATATTTATTATATCAATTCACGATTTATTAGAGCTTTCCAAATTTTCCATATAGTTTCAAATGAACTGCCTGACAATCCTTTAGCAATGGTATCAGTATTAACCTATTAATATATTAATATAATAAGTAATTATCATTGATAAATTGGGACTAACATATCCAGGATGTAATGAAGATACTGTGATCCCAGTATTCTGTAGACGTCTTTGAAGAGCAAATCCATGCATCAGCTAAATGATATATGTATGTATGTATGTATATGTATGTATGTGTGTATGTATGTATGTATGTATGCATGTATGTATGTATGTGTATGTATGTATGTATGTATGTATGTATGTATGTATGTATGTATGTATGTATGTGTATGTATGTATGTATGTATGTATGTATGTATGTATGTATGTATGTATGTATGTATGTATGTATGTATGTATGTATGTATGTATGTATGTATGTATGTGTGTGTGTGTGTGTGTGTGTGTATGTATGTATGTATGTATGTATGTATGTATGTATGTATGTATGTATGTATGTATGTATGTATGTATGTATGTATGTATGTATGTATGTATGTATGTATGTATGTATGTATGTATGTATGTATGTATGTATGTATGTATGTATGTATGTATGTATGTATGTATGTATTATATGGGATGGCTTACATTGTACAGTTTAGAGTGACTGTAAAATGCCATTCGTCCATATGACTGTTCTCCATTCATGTTATCAGGAACAAATAATCCACTATAAAATGCTTTTGAAGACACTATAACTATCCTACAATCTCCTGTACTAGTAGCTGTGTCTAACATGATGGGTAGTAGTTCCAGAGTAAGGAGAAAATGACTGAGATGATTCACCTGGAAATGTGACTCATAACCATCTTCTGTCATGGCTGAAAAGACAATTGTAAATTATGTACAACATAGTTTCATATTTATGTACTATGTGGAAGTAGAGTGATTCCAGCATTGTTGATTAGTATATGTAATGGAAGATTCTTCTCTTTGAATGCTACAGTGAAATCTTTTGTAGAACGGAAAGATGCAAGATCTAGTATCATGAACTCTATAGTGACTGATTTGTCTGGATGTAGTTCATTAATCTCTTGTTTCATTTGTTCCACAGCCTGTAGAATATAAGAAATAAAATTAATGATGAACATGATAACCTGAGTTATTACATACTGTTGTAGCTTTCTCTCTTGATCTACAAGCTATGATAGTATGAGCACCCATAATAGCAATAGATTTAGCTGTTTCATATCCAATACCAGCATTACCTCCAGTCACTATAACTACCTTACCATTCAAATCAACATCAGGAAAAGATAAACTTCCACCCATATTGAAAAATGAGAACTATTGTACCCAATTATCAGTTTGTACAATTAAATTATGAATCATCATCATTAATCTTATTGGGGTTCTTCTTCTTTTCTATATTTAAATCTCTTTTTTATTTTCTATAAAAGGAGAATCTTTAGAACTTTTAACATCATCAGAAGGGAGATCACTTGGAGGAGTCTCTTCTTCATCTTTCTGATCTTGTGTACTCTCTCCCTCGACTTCAGTTTTATTAGTTTTTGTGAATTCCATTCTTGATCCATATTTCTCAAGAATGTCTGGAGTGATCCAATCTTTAACAATATTTATACTAATCTCCCAAAGTTGTTCCTGTAGTTCAGTATTCCTATATAAAGATGTGAAATTCATGAACTAATTAAATGAACATCTAATATTCAGACAGATAGATAGACCCCAGGTCTTACATAGATAAAGCTAATGGTGATGTGACTTCACAATTATCATAGTAATAATGTTGTTGTTTATTGAGTTCAGGATTAACAGCACAGTTAATACTAGTAGCAGCTCCTTGTTGAGGACTCTTCATTGTACCTATGATATAAGTAGTATATTATAAGCATAATGATATTATATGTGTAGCATCAACTTACGTTTCAAAAATACTCTTGATATTTTCCACAAAGCTAACTTTGTCTCACTATCATATAATCCTTTGTGAAGTATTTCAGTATCCACCTGTATATATTAATGTGATGTTCCAAATCATTGTAGCTGAAACTAACATGAACTTTAAATTAAATGGAATATATATCTCATTATAATTTGTAATATAATAATTATTGTAGATCTGATATTGAACTCACAAATCCAGGCTGTAATGAAGACACTGTGATCCCAACATTTGTTAAGCGTCTCTGGAGAGCATATCCATGCATTACCTAAATGATATATGTATGTAATGTATGTATGTATGTATGTATGTATGTATGTATGTATGTATGTATGTATGTATGTATGTATGTATGTATATACGTATGTATGTGTGTATGTATGTATATATGTATGTATGTATGTATGTATATATGTATGTATGTATGTATGTATGTATGTATGTATGTATGTATGTATGTATGTATATACGTATGTATGTGTGTATGTATGTATATATGTATGTATGTATGTATGTATATATGTATGTATGTGTGTATGTATGTATCATTACTTACATTATAGAGCTTAGAATGACTATAAAAGGAAATTCGTCCATACAATTGTTCACCATTCATGTTATCAGGTATAAACTCACTATTGAAATGCATTCGAGAAGATACTATAACTATCCTACAATCTCCTGTACTAGTAGCTGTGTCTAACATGATGGGTAGTAGTTCCAGAGTAAGGAGAAAATGACCGAGATGATTCACCTGGAAATGTGACTCATAACCATCTTCTGTCATGACTAAGATCAGAGGTCAGAATTTATACAACTATTTATAAACACTGTAAATTATGCCTAAATGTAGAAGTGAGGATTAATGTCACATTAATTAAATAGAAGCTATCATTTCTTATGTATATATAAGCTCTGTATAGTTTAGAGTGTGTTTTCCTGATATTATAATAAACAAATAATGACTTTACATATGTAATGATAATAGATACCAATATTACAATTATCTGATTTTTCAATGAAAAATGAACGTTTTCTCAATAATTAATAGCTTTGATATAATCATAATATTACTTGTATACTCATTACAGTATTAGTTAAACTACTATTACCAATACTAAAACAATGGTTGAATGATCGATACTGATTACCAATGCATCATTACTATATATGACTATATTGTACATGTATAATACTCTATATCAGGTATTGTCAATATTTAAAATATGAATATACCTTGAGGATGTCCAAATATTCCAGCATTGTTGATTAGTATATGTAATGGAAGATTCTTCTCTTTGAATGCTACAGTGAAATCTTTTGTAGAACGGAAAGATGCAAGATCTAGTATCATGAACTCTATAGTGACTGATTTGTCTGGATGTAGTTCATTAATCTCTTGTTTCATTTGTTCCACAGCCTGTAGAATATAAAGAAATAAAATGAAGAACATCATAACCTCAGTTATTACATACTGTTGTAGCTTTCTCTCTTGATCTACAAGCTATGATAGTATGAGCACCCATAATAGCAATAGATTTAGCTGTTTCATATCCAATACCAGCATTACCTCCAGTCACTATAACTACCTTACCATTCAAATCAACAACAGGAAAAGATAAACTTCCTCCCATTACAATAATAATGAGAAGGTTGAGTCAATGTTTATTAACACTTAAAAAAAGATGATTTCCTAAACACATTATAATTATTAATCTTGTGTTTCTGTAGACTCTTCAGGCTCTTCTGTCACTTTCACTTCTTCTGAATCATTTGTTTTCTCAACTTCATCTACCACATTCTTTTCTTCTTTGATTTCCTCTTCTCTGAGATCAGTAGTATCATCTTTCACTTCTTCCTTTGTCTCATTTACTTCAACTTCAACTTTCTCTTCCACTGGAGAAGAATCTTCATTCTTCTCAACCTCTATATCTTCAGATGGAGGAGGATCAGAAGGGAGATTATTTGGAGGAGTCTCTCCTGTATCTCCTGTTTCTTCTTCCTCTTCTTGATTTTGTGTACTCTCTCCATCGACTTTAGGTTTTGTGAAATCGATTCTTGATCCATATTTCTCAAGGATTTCTGGAGTGATCCAATCTTTAACAATATTTATACTAATCTCCCAAAGCTGTTCCTGTAGTTCAGCATTCCTATATAAAGATGTTAAAGTTGTTAATAAGAGGATCATAAGCTTCACTCTAATATACTAATGTACATACGTAGATCCAGTTTCTTACATAGATAAAGATGAAGCTGTTTTCACATTACAACTATCATAGTAATAATGTTGTTGTTTATTGAGTTCAGGATTAACAGCACAGTTAAGACTAGTAGCAGCTCCTTGTTGAGGATTTCGGAACACACCTAAAGAAATCACCTAATCATTATTATATATTACTATTTTATCAACTCACCAGTTTTCTTCACAACTTTCCACAAACTGAGCTTCCAGCCGTCACTCTCCAGTCCTTTATCAACTCCGTCAGTAGAGACCTAAATATCAACACACAATCAATAATAAATATATGTCCTATTACACTAACAATTCCAGGATTCAATGAAGATACTGTGATTCCAACATTCTGTAGACGTCTTTGAAGAGCATATCCATGCATCACCTAAATGATGTATGTATGTATATATGTGTGTTATGTATGTATGTATGTATGTAACTATGTATGTATGCATGTATGTATGTATATTTGTAACTATGTATGTATGTAACTATGTATGTATGTATGTATACATGTAACTATGTATGTATGTATGTATGCATGTATGTATGTATGTATGTATGTATGTATGTATGTATGTATGTATGTATGTATGTACGTACGTACGTATGTATGTATGTATGTATGTATGGCTACTAATATCATCACTTACATTATACAGTTTAGAGTTATTATAGGAAGCGATTCTTCCATATGATTGTTCAGCATTCATGTTATCAGGTACAAACTGACCATTGAAAAATCCACTTGAAGACACTATAACTATCCTACAATCTCCTGTACTAGTAGCTGTGTCTAATATGATGGGTAGTAGTTCCATAGTAAGGAGAAAATGACTGAGATAATTCACTTGGAAATGTAACTCATTGCCGTCTTCTGTCATGGCTAGGATAAAATAGGAGAGTAAATACGATAAACAACACATCACAACTTCCAACATACTACATGTTATCAATACATTCCTGGAAAATAATTTTTATCGAATGTTAAAATTCAATAGCTAATCAATGTAAAGCAAGTCAATGAACTTTGGTACGTAAGAAGTTCAATAACAGCTTTTAATGGATACAAAATATTATTGACTTTCTGTACAAATTGGAGAACAGTGAACCATTAAAGATAAAATCATAATTATTTTGCGAGAAAGCCTTTTTGAAAATTAGCCAGGTCACATAATATTATGATTAATTTATAATGCATCAAATACTTAATAAATATAATGAAAAGCAAGTAACATTGTAACCATACTTTGAGGATGTCCAAATATTCCAGCATTGTTGATTAGTATATGTAATGGAAGATTCTTCTCTTTGAATGCTACAGTGAAATCTTTTGTAGAACGGAAAGATCCAAGATCTAGTATCATGAACTCTATAGTGACTGATTTGTCTGGATGTTCTTCATTAATCTCTTGTTTCATTTGTTCTATAGCCTGTGGAATATAAAAGATTTAAAATGAAGAACATCATAACCTGAGTTATTACATACTGTTGTAGCTTTCTCTCTTGATCTACAAGCTATGATAGTATGAGCACCCATAATAGCAATAGATTTAGCTGTTTCATATCCAATACCAGCATTACCTCCAGTCACTATAACTACCTTACCATTCAAATCAACATCAGGAAAAGATAAACTTCCACCCATATTGAAAAATGAGAACTGTAAGTCTGTAACCACTAATTATTAATAATTTTTAATAGTTTAAAGTTTGTTAACAGTTAATAGAATACTAACTATTGATAGTTAATTAATTAACAAATATTAGTTTATTACTTTATTAGTTAGCTAATAGTTTAATAACTATTAATTAACATAACTATTGATAGTTAATAGTTTAATAACTATTAATAGTTATAGATTAATAACTATTAATAGTTATAGTTAATAACTATTGATAGTTATACTTTAATAACAATTAATAGTTATAGTTTAATAACTATTGATAGTTATAGTTTAATAACTATTAATAGTTTAATAACTATTAATAGTTATAGATCAATAACTATCAATAGTTATAGTTTAATAACTATTGATAGTTATACTTTAATAACAGTTAATAGTTATAGTTTAATAACTATTGATAGTTATACTTTAATAACAGTTAATAGTTATAGTTTAATAACTATTGATATTAGCATTGAAGTCCACAGAAAAACAGACACTCTCTTTTCAGGAAACAACATGACCGCAGCTGGACTCGAACCACTGACCTTTAGATCAGGAGGCTCAAGCTCCAACCACTAAGCCATGCTGCCTCCTTAAAAAAAGAGTGCCCATCAAACTGGGACTATTTGATGGGAATGCTAATATAACACCGTTAGGAGGGTTTCTCCTAATAAACTTTCCTCTATATAACTATTGATAGTTATAGTTGAATAACTATTGATAGTTATAGTTTAATAGTTATAGTTATAGTTTAATAGTTATAGTTATAGTTTAATAACTATTGATAGTTATAGTTTAAGAAACTATTGAAAGTTATAGTTTAATAGTTATAGTTATAGTTTAATAACTATTAATAGTTATTTTCTAGTTTATTTTGCAAAGGATTTGTACAGACACCTAAAATGCATGTTTCATAATTAGGCAATTAGTTTGTCACATTATACAATTGTGGTTACAGCTCAGTGTAAACAGCAGGTGTATGGTATATTTAACTATATTACATCATTAATAGTTATAAGAGTGTTAGTATTATTGAGTTTCTGTAGACTCTTCAGGATCTTCTGTCACTGTCACTTCTGAATTTTCATTTGTTTTCTCAACTTCATCTTCTAAATTCTTCTCTTGTTTAATTTCCTCTTCTCTGATATCGGTAGTATCATCTTTCACTTCTTCCTTTGTCTCATTTACTTCAACCTCAACTTTCTCTTCCACTGGAGAAGAATCTTCATTCTTCTCAACCTCTATATCTTCAGATGGAGGAGGATCAGAAGGGAGATCACTTGGAGGAGTCTCTCCTGTTTCTTCTTGATTTTGTGTACTCTCTTCCTTGACTTTAGGTTTTGTAAATTCCATTCTTGATCCATATTTCTCAAGAATTTCTGGAGTCATCCAATCTTTAACAATATTTATACTAATCTCCCAAAGCTGTTCCTGTAGCTCAGCATTCCTATATAAAGATGTTAAAGACGTCATAAAGGGCATACTTTACTCCAGTGCAGAGTAACAAATAGCTTACATAGATAACATTGAGGGTGTTTTGACTCTACATTCACCATAGTAATAATGTTGTTGTTTATTGAGTTCAGGATTAACAGCACAGTTAATAGCGGTAACAGCTCCTTGTTGAGGAGTTTTAAAAAAAGCTAATTAAGAAAAAGAATAAAAATATATCAGTTACTGTTGTATAAGTTCATCACTTTTTTTTCCTGCTTTCCAAAGATATATCATCCAGCTGTCAGCTACGCCTTTTTCACCTATTTCAGTTTTGGCCTACATACACACTACTAATCAATGATAAGTTAGTGTTATACTTATATTAACTAACATGTCCAGGATGTAATGAAGATACTGTGATTCCAACATTCTGTAGACGTCTTTGAAGAGCATATCCATGCATTACCTAAATGATATATGTATGTATGTATGTATGTATGTATGTATATATGTATGTATGTATGTATGTATGTATGCATGTATGTATGTATGTATTGATTGAAGGATGATGGATGTTGCATGCAATGATGACCATACCTTATATAGCTTAGAGTGACAGTAAAAAGCAAGTCTTCCATATGACTGTTCACCATTCATATTATCAGGAACAAACTGACCATTGAATAGTCCTACTGAAGATACTATAACTATCCTACAATCTCCTGTACTAGTAGCTGTGTCTAACATGATGGGTAGTAATTCCAGAGTAAGGAGAAAATGACCGAGATAATTCACTTGGAAATGTGACTCATTGCCATCTTCTGTCATGACTAAGATAAATGAAAGCACATAGTGCATAATTCCATGCCCATATTATAGAATACATCAATACTCATATAATACAGCATTGCATTATACCTTGAGGATGTCCAAATATTCCAGCATTGTTGATTAGTATATGTAATGGAAGATTCTTCTCTTTGAATGCTACAGTGAAATCTTTTGTAGAACGGAAAGATGCAAGATCTAGTATCATGAACTCTATAGTGACTGATTTGTCTGGATGTAGTTCATTAATCTCTTGTTTCATTTGTTCCACAGCCTGTAGAATATAAAAAGAAATAAAATGAAGAACATCATAACCTCAGTTATTACATACTGTTGTAGCTTTCTCTCTTGATCTACAAGCTATGATAGTATGAGCACCCATAATAGCAATAGATTTAGCTGTTTCATATCCAATACCAGCATTACCTCCAGTCACTATAACTACCTTACCATTCAAATCAACAACAGGAAAAGATACACTTCCACCCATATTAAATAACAAAATAATGTAGTATAACAATTATTGAAAGTTAGTATATAGCAATAGTTAATAATTAACTATTTATGTTTCCAATGCTAGTTAACTAACTATTGATAGTTAATAATATGATAGTTAATTCATTAAGTATCAATAGTCTATTAGTTATAATTATATAAATAGGTATTTAATAACTATTAATTTTAATAGTTAATAAACTATTAACTATTAATAGTTATTAAACTATTAACTATTAACAGTTATTAATCCATTAACATTAATAGTTATTATATATCTTTATGATATTATAGTTAATATGTTAATAACTATTGATAGTTAATAGTTTAATAACTATTAACAATTTAATAATTATTAATGTTAATAAATTAATAACTATATAATAGTTATTAAACTATCAATCGATAGGTATTTAATAACTATTAATATTAAAAGATTAATAACTATAGTTAGTAGTTTAATAACTATTAATAGGTAATAGTTTAATAACTATTAATAGTTAATAACTAATAGTTTAACAACCATCGATTGATGGTTTAATAACTATTAATAAATGAAAGTATTGATGTTTCGTGAGTTTCACAACGAAACAACTAGTTTATACTATTTCTTGAAGACTATGAAGAGTATAGGACCGAGTTTGTTTAAAATGCTACACATAACATTTCAGCACACCTGTAAAAAATAAGCTTGGTGAAGTCTTACATGATACTATAAGAAGTAATACTATGGTTATGTTAGGCAATTAGTTTGTTGTCACATTGTACAATTGTGGTCAAAGCTCAGTGTAAACAGCAGGTGTATGGTATATTTAACTATATTACATCATTAATAGTTATAAGAGTGTTAGTATTATTGAGTTTCTGTAGACTCTTCAGGATCTTCTGTCACTGTCACTTCTTCTGAATTTTCATTTGTTTTCTCAACTTCATCTTCTAAATTCTTTTCTTGTTTACTTTCCTCTTCTCTGATATCAGTAGTATCATCTTTCACTTCTTCCTTTGCCTCATTTACTTCAACTTCAACTTTCTCTTCCACTGGAGAAGAATCTTCATTCTTCTCAACCTCTACATCTTCAGATGGAGGAGGATCAGAAGGGAGATCACTTGGAGGAGTCTCTCCTGTATCTCCTCCTGTTTCTTCTCCTGTTTCTTCTTCCTCTTTCTGATTTTGTGTACTCTCTCCCTCAACTGTTTTATTAGTAGGTGTAGCTTCCATTCTGGATCCATATTTCTCAAGAATTTCTGGAGTCATCCAATCTTTAACAATATTTATACTAATTTCCCAAAGCTGTTCCTGTAGTTCAAAACTCCTATATATATAAATGATGTAAATAAGTGTAACATACTTAACTCATAATCATGTATGGAAGATCAGTTTCTTACATAGCTTGAGATGAAGGTGCTTTCACATTACAGCTATCATAGTAATAATGTTGCTGTTTATTGAGTTCAGGATTAACAGCACAGTTAATAGTATTAACAGCTCCTTGTTGAGGGGTTTTAAAAAAAGCTAAATTCAAGAAGTAATTACAAAGAGGTAATATAACCATCATCTCATTACTTTTTCTCCCAAATTTCCAAATAGCTAACTTCCAAGTGTTATCCAATCCTTTCTCTCCTGCATCAGTGCTGACCTGAAGTTTTATTTAAAATGTAATATATATACTACATTAAATACTAACAGTTCCAGGATTCAATGAAGATACTGTGATTCCAACATTCTGTAGACGTCTTTGAAGAGCATATCCATGCATCACCTAAATGATATATGTATGTATGTATGTATGTATGTATCCATGTATGTATGTATGTATGTATGTATGTATGTATGTATGTATGTATGTATGTATTAATGGACGTACGTTATAGAGCTTAGAGTGACAGTAAAAAGGAAGTCGGTCATATGACTGTTCACCATTCATGTTATTAGGAACAAATTGACCACGGAAATGTCCCCAGCTAGATACTGCAACTATCCTGCAATCTCCTGTACTAGTAGCTGTGTCTAACATGATGGGTAGTAGTTCCAGAGTGAGGAGAAAATGACCAAGATGATTAACTTGAAAATGTGACTCATTCCCATCTTCTGTCATGACTAAGATAAAAGAGAATGAATATTCCATGCCCATATTATAGAATACATCAATACTCATATAATACAGTATTGCACTATACCTTGAGGATGTCCAAATATTCCAGCATTGTTGATTAGTATATGTAATGGAAGATTCTTCTCTTTGAATGCTACAGTGAAATCTTTTGTAGAACGGAAAGATGCAAGATCTAGTATCATGAACTCTATAGTGACTGATTTGTCTGGATGTTCTTCATTAATCTCTTGTTTCATTTGTTCAATAGCCTGTAGAATATAGAAGAAATAAAATAAAGAACATCATAACCTCAGTTATTACATACTGTTGTAGCTTTCTCTCTTGATCTACAAGCTATGATAGTATGAGCACCCATAATAGCAATAGATTTAGCTGCTTCATATCCAATACCAGCATTACCTCCAGTCACTATAACTACCTTACCATTCAAATCAACAACAGGAAAAGATAAACTTCCTCCCATATTGAAAAATGAGAACTATATACGTATAACCACTACTTATTAGTAGCTCAGCTAAGATGCCTAAGAAGGTGTGGTTAGATATTTGAAGTATAACTAGTAAATAAAACTTCTACCCATTATTATAGATCAATAGTTAAACTTATTAAAATTAATTGATAATTAAGTATCATTAAAGTATGACCTCTTCTATAGTATATTATAATGAACTATTAATGACCAATATCTGATCAGAAGGGAGATCACTCTAAGTAGTTTCTTCTGGAATTCAGTTAGATTCCAAATTTGCTTATTCAGTCTCATGCGAGACAATGCCAATATTTCATTTTTTCAATCAAGGAACGATTTTTCCCTAAATGCTAGTACCCAGCATGGCCCTCTCTGATGCTTTAATTTTAAAGTGCAAGTTACAACTGATTGTATAATGTTGACCAAACATCATGTCTGATGTACTCCTCTACTCTTAATATGC
The DNA here is from genome assembly GCA_947044365.1 of Petrosia ficiformis. Classification (NCBI taxonomy): domain Eukaryota; kingdom Metazoa; phylum Porifera; class Demospongiae; order Haplosclerida; family Petrosiidae; genus Petrosia; species Petrosia ficiformis. Next base: position 7,140,834 of record OX345642.1, on the reverse strand, counting down.
ATTCTGTGGTGATTAATGTGACAATTATCTTTCTTTAATCATAGTTTATGACATAAAATGGCCGAGTCACGTTTCAAGTGAATCCTTACCCACTGATGCAGCCTGTTGCTAGTATTTTGAAAAGTGCAAGACAGCTACAGGTTGAGTGTGGGAGAAAGATGTCCTCCAGTTCAAAAGCCCTACTGAAAAATTCATGAAATACAGTGATTAATGTGAGTACGAGCATGTAATTTGATCAAAATACCGACACAAAAGTAATTATATTCAATTGAAACATTTGCTAATAATCATTATATAAAATAGTAAGACTTTTTAACTCTAAAAAAAATAATTTGTGAATGCATTATTAATTTAGTTGCTCTTCTGTCACTATCACTTCTTCTGAATTTTCATTTGTTTTCTCAACTTCATCTTCTAAATTCTTCTCTTGTTTAATTTCCTCTTCTCTGATATCGGTAGTATCATCTTTCACTTCTTCCTTTGTCTCATTTACTTCAACTTCAATTTTCTCTTCCACTGGAGGAGAATCTTCATTCTTCTCAACCTCTATATCTTCAGATGGAGGAGGATCAGAAGGGAGATCACTTGGAGGAGTCTCTCCTGTATCTCCTCCTGTTTCTTCTTCCTCGACTTTAGTTTCATTAGTAGGTGTAGACTCTTGTATGAATTCCATTCTTGATCCATATTTCTCAAGAATTTCTGGAGTGATCCAATCTTTAACAATATTTATACTAATCTCCCAAAGCTGTTCCTGTAGTTCAGTATTCCTATATAAAGATGTGAAAGACATTATAAGAGGAAGATTATATATATACTTCACTTTACTATAATATATTAATGTACTCAGTAACTAATAGATCTAGTTTCTTACATAGATAAAGATGAAGCTGTTTTCACATTACAACTATCATAATAGTAATGTTGTTGTTTATTGAGTTCCGGATTAACAGCACAGTTGATTGTAGTAGCAGCTCCTTGTTGAGGAGTTTTCAATAAAGCTAAGACAAAGAAAAAAGTAGTAATAAAGAGCTAATTTAATCATCATCTCATTACTCTATCGAAAGTTATTTACATAATTCTCTTGTTGTAACAGCTCACGTTTTATTAAACCCACCCCTACTGCAAGCATACGAAATTTCCAACTATCAGCCACTCCTTTATCCAATATTTCAGTATTAACCTATTATAGTTATGTAAAACATATTTAATAATAATTTTGTATATACTAACAGATCCAGGATGTAATGAAGATACTGTGATTCCAACATTCTGTAGACGTCTTTGAAGAGCATATCCATGCATTACCTAAATGATATATGTATGTATGTATGTATGTATGTATGTATGTATGTATGTATGTATGTGTGTGTGTATGTATGTATGTATGTATGTATGTATGTATGTATGTATGTATGTATGTATGTATGTATGTATGTATGTAAGTATGTATGTATGTTGTGTTATGAATGTGTGTATGTACATATGTGTGTATATTACTATATGGTCATTTAAATTACATACATTGTACAGTTTAGAGTGACCGTAAAATGCAATTCGTCCATATGACTGTTCCCCATTCATGTTATCAGGAACAAATTGACCAGAATTATACATTAATGAAGACACTATAACTATCCTACAATCTCCTGTACTAGTAGCTGTGTCTAACATGATGGGTAGTAGTTCCAGAGTAAGGAGAAAATGACTGAGATGATTCACCTGGAAATGTGACTCATAACCATCTTCTGTTATGACTGGGATAAAACAGAGTGAATTCATATAACATTTTGTAGTAATTATATGTACACGCTGAATAATTCAATGCCCAAATAAGGAATTTAATGCTTTACTGGAAAAAATTTATTTCTAAAATCACTTAGTGATATTTATCCCATATGAAATTTAACAAATCATTGCTCTTCTTACTCTTTCTTCTGCCGTTTCTCTCAGCTAAAACTAGAAGCTATTCCTACATGTTGCTATGTTTCTGCTACCATGCACACTTTATAACAAGTTACAAAGCTCTCGAAATGATGTCACTTTCTCAACAACATAGAGAGGGTTTTTGTGCTGCAAAGTACTTGTATATACTGTACGATTATGCTATACCTCGTGGAACAGCAAATATTCCAGCATTGTTGATTAGTATATGTAATGGAAGATTCTTCTCTTTGAATGCTACAGTGAAATCTTTTGTAGAACGGAAAGATCCAAGATCTAGTATCATGAACTCTATAGTGACTGATTTGTCTGGATGTAGTTCATTAATCTCTTGTTTCATTTGTTCAATAGCCTGTAGAATATAAGAAATAAAATTAATGATGAACATGATAACCTGAGTTATTACATACTGTTGTAGCTTTCTCTCTTGATCTACAAGCTATGATAGTATGAGCACCCATAATAGCAATAGATTTAGCTGTTTCATATCCAATACCAGCATTACCTCCAGTCACTATAACTACCTTACCATTCAAATCAACAATAGGAAAAGATAAACTTCCACCCATATTGAAAAATGAGAACTATAAGCACTTGAGCTATATACAGTACAACCCAGCTGAGAGGGTGTGGTTAGATATTCCTTTGGAGTATAATCAGATATGGGATCTAATTTATCTTTCCCTGTTGTTGATTTGAATGGTAAGGTAGCTATTATCACTGGAGGTAATACAGGTATTGGATATGAAACAGCTAAAGCTATAGCTGTTATGGGTGCTCACACTATCATAGCTTGTAGATCTTTAGAAAGAGCCACTGCGGTATGTAATGTAAAGGTTAAATTCATTATCATATTTACTAATTGTGTCTCTTCCTCACATCAGGCAGTGGAAAGATTAAAAGAAGAAGTTGGCATTGAGTTTCCAGAAAAGTCCGTTACAATAGAGATTATGTCGTTAGACCTCGGTTCATTTCGTTCAACAAAAGACTTCACCGACGCATTCAGAGAGAAAGATCTTCCATTACATATATTAATTAATAATGCTGGTGTCGCTTGGTTACCTTTCTGTGAGTATTGAGATAAAAAGTTATTGTTAAAATACAATGGGATTACATCACAGAATGACCTATTGCTTGGTTACCATTGTTAAATATATAATCACTTGTTGTAGTTGTACAATTATGTTATTAACATTCGATTGTTATATACACAATGCATGTATTCTTCATGACTAATACTACATAATACCACTGTATATATAGACTTAGAGAGGATACTCATCTCGTGTATAATGATTGCTCGGACATTGACTTGTCTAGAAACTGTGGTTACTATTGTAACCTTATATACATATTTCACTAGTAATGTTGTAAACTGTCCATTTATCTATCCATCTTATATTAATTATCTCTCTGTTCCGTTCTCAGCAATGACAGAAGATGGTTACGAGGCTCAGTTCCAGGTGAATCATCTCAGTCATTTTCTCCTTACTCTGGAACTACTACCCATCATGTTAGACACAGCTTCTAATACAGGAGATTGTAGGATAGTATTTGTTTCATCTCGGTTACACATGACTGGGTCCTTCACTCCTGGTAACATGAATGCAGAGGAAGATTATTCAAGAACTAAATTTTATGGGAATTCAAAATTATATAATGTGAGTTATCATAACCTCATTACATCATAGTTATGGGAAAACCAATTATAATTTGTTAACAATAATCATGATTAATAATAACTATAACGATGACAACAATATAAATGATAATAATAATAATTTGTTTATTTATGAAGGTAATGACTGCTTATTCTTTACAAAGGAGATTAATTAGTTCTGGTATAACAGTGTCATCATTACATCCTGGATCTGTAAGTTAATTAAAAAAACATTAATAATATAATAAATTATTATAGTTATATTCTAATTTCTTAATAACCAGGTAGAGACAGAATTAGGACGCAACACAGTTGACAGCTGGTGGCTAAATTTCTTCTATAAAGCTTATAAATTAGCATTTAAACGTATAAATAAATATATAATCATCCATTATCTCTATGTGTCTGTCTCCATTCCTTTCATCTCCTCCCGTTTTAACCTTACAATGTACGTCAATCTTTCTTCTTTAACAATCTCATTATCTGTGTGTCTGTCTTTTCTCCATCCACGCTACTTATCTTTTTCCTACTATCACTCCTTCTTGGTGTAACCTTTCTCTTCTTCTTAACCTTCTCTTCCATCTTACTCTCTCGTCTTTTTAGCTGTTTTAAAAGACGCTCAAGCAGGTGCCACTACAACACTTAACTGTGCTGTAAATCCCGCACTAAACTCTCAAACATGTTTATACTATAGTGATTGTAAACCTACACCATCTAGTGTAACATCAAGGTGTGGACAGACATACATACATATAATATACATACACACCCACACACACAAACACGTGTATACACACATCGTACAGACAGACAGACACACATACATGCATACACACTATATACACATATAATATATGCATACATACACTTGGACACTCATATGAACACACACATAATACGAAAGCTGTGACATACATTTGTCTATAATTATTATATTTTGGACTAATTATTCAGATTATGGGCAACCTTAGGATTGTAATTATTATTTATAATTGTATTAAAATAAAAATATTGATGGCTGGCTAAAAAACATCTATAAACAATTATATCGATGATGTATATATGTATGAATACAAATATGATGCATATTGGAAACTCTCCAATACATCTATCCATGTCTGTCTGTCTATATCTATCTCTCTCTCCATCTTTCTTGCCCTTCCTCCTCCTCCTCTCTGTCTGTCTGTTGCTGTCTATATCTATCTCTCTCTCCATCTGTCTTTCTCTCTCTCTCTCTCTCTCTCTCTCTCTCTCTCTCTCTTTACAGAAGTACTCAGTATCAAGAACAGCTGTGGGAAATTAGTATCAATATCATTAAAGATTGGATGAGTGTTGGGATACTTGATCAGTTTGGACCTACGATGGGTTTTGAAGAAGAGGGATCACGTGTTACAGAGTCACATGATTTAAGAGCAGAGGATAGAGATCGTCAGGTGACTATCACAGAAGGAGAAAGTGGAATATCAATGATAACATTCAGATCACAAGAAAAGGAGGAGGAGGAAAATGAGGTTAATGGAGTGATAAATCATCACTTACCAAATGATCTTGAACAAAATATTGTGGATGAACGCTCCAATAAAGATTTATAATTATATATAATTGTTACAAATTAATGCTGTGTGTGTATAATTTATATTGTTTTGTATTTGATATTAACGTGCTTTTGTTTATAAATAATATTGTTTGCTTTTTGTCGCAATTGTTTACCAAAATATTTATTGACCATGACTGATAAACAATGAAATAAACAAAATTTGTTGATTTATATACATTCTCAGCATTCCTGTGGTTTATGAATACTATCAAACAACAACATTTTGATCACGTGATCTATTTTAAGTGGGTTAGTCAAATATCGCAGAAGTTATGTGCAGCAAAGCACTGTTGTAAGGAGTGTGTTTAAAGACGCGTATTTACTTGTACTTGTCTGTTAGTAATAAGCTATCGTAATGGCAGCTGTTACACGTGAGATGATTCTGGAATATATGCAGAAGAAGGGAGGTCGGGTAAAGAATGTTGATTTGGTGAAGCATTTTAGAAAACACTTGTTATATGAAGATAAGAGGAAGAAAGGTAATAGACAAGATTATAATATGATATTAAAATGATGAGTATATTTAAAGATCAATGTATAACTGCCTCAGGGCTTTAAAAAATATTTCCATGAAGTTTGTTTAGTAAACAAGCCAATGCAGATATGTATGGATGGATAGATGTATTACTATATTATGTATTTAATATTAAATATATTTATTCCATGTGAACTAGTGTTGTTATTTGTTAATGAGATATAGATGGGATTTATTACATCGTAATATTCAATTAATGTATAATTATTCACAATTGTATGCTATGTGATGTGTCGCCGATACATCGTCTGTGTGTGTGTGTGAGGGTGAGGGTGAGGTAGATTGTATTTATATTCTGTTAGGGTGTGGACATGTTTTGTTGATGTTGTTTATAAAAACACTTTATTTATAATCACAGAGCAAGCCAGAGAACTATTTAAAGAGACTGTTAATTCCATTGCTGTGATTCGTCAGGAAGAGGTTAGTATCTTAATGTATTTGATATTTAGTCTATTTCAAATCTTTTCACTGATGTTTTTGATTACAAAGTGATAACATTTTTATCATCAAATAGTTGTCATACAGTCCCTAGACATGTTATCAGGCTGGTTCCCAAGTTAATGGCCAGGCCCTGTTCCCATTTCATTATGCCACATTGTATAGTTCCCAGTATCTGTTATGAGATCCTAGTCTGTGCTGTGGGTCTGTATTATTAGGCCCTATTCCCATGTTATCAGGCCAGTTCCCAGTCCTATGTTATTAGGCCCTATTCCCATGTTATCAGGCCAGTACCCAGTCCTATGTTATTAAACCTTGTTCCAATGTTATCGGGTCAGTCCTATATTATTAGGCCCTATTCCCATGTTATCAGGCCAGTTCCCAGTCCTATGTTATTAGGCCCTATTCCCATGTTATCAGGCCAGTACCCAGTCCTATGTTATTAAACCTTGTTCCAATGTAATTGGGTCAGTCCTATATTTTTAGGCCCTATTCCCATGTTATCAGGCCAGTTCACAGTCCTATGTTATCAGGCCTTGTTCCAATGTTATTGGGTCAGTTCCCGGTCCTACATGTATGTTATCAAGCTAGTTCCCAGTCCTATGTTATCAGGCCCTGTTCCCATGTTATCAGGCTAGTTCCCAGTCCTTTTTTATTAGGTCCACATCTTATCAGACGAGAAAAAGCAGGTTGACTAGAAATGTGTTTATTTTCCTTATTTGACACTACAGACTGAAATCTCATGATTTGGAAAATATTGTATGTAGTTATACACATATATTTCCTGTTAACGTATGTTGTTAGTTGTTCATTATCCCTTGTGTATACTTGGGAAATTAAGATTCATTTACCTAATAAATTCACTAACTAAATTATATGTTATTTATGAACACGTACATGTATATGTACGTTGTATAAGTGATATACATGTATGTATGTGTGTGTGTGTGTGTGTGTGTTTGTGTGTGTGTGTGTGTGTGTGTGTGTGTGTGTGTGTGTGTGTGTACATGTATGTATGTATATGTATGTATGTACATGTATGTATGTATGTATTTAACATACATACATACATACATACATAGACACATACATACATAGACACATACATAATACCTACACACACATACATGTACATACATGTATATACATATACACATAGTTGAAATATATTCATTCAATGATATTGTCTCACTATCCACTGGAGAATATGTTATTATAAATATTGTTTAATGAAATAGTCAATTGATCTTTATGATAACTGGAACAGTGACTCTGACACTAAAGAATGTAGTGTTAACTATATAGTATATTGTAACTACATCTATTTGCGGTACTCTATATGTACATGTACATTATACCAATATGTACATGTACATTATATGCATGTATATTATATCAATATGTACATGTACATTATATCAATATGTACATGTACATTATATACATGTACATTATATCAATATGTACATGTACATTATATCAATATGTACATGTACATTATATCAATATGTACATGTACATTATATCAATATGTACATGTACATTATATCAATATGTACATGTACATTATACCAATATGTACATGTACATTATATCAATATGTACATGTACATTATACCAATATGTACATGTACATTATATCAATATGTACATGTACATTATACTAATTATATTATGTACATGTACATTATACCAATATGTACATGTACATTATACCAATATGTACATGTACATTATATCAATATGTACATGTGCATTATACTAATTATATTATGTACATGTACATTATACCAATATGTACATGTACATTATACCAATATGTACATGTACACTATACCAATATGTACATGTACATTATATCAATATGTACATGTACATTATACTAATATATGTACATGTATATGATATTATATGTACATGTACACAATACCAATATGTACATGTACATTATACCAATATGTACATGTACCTTATATACATGTACATTATGTCAATATGTACATGTACATTATATCAATATGTACATGTACATTATACCAATATGTACATGTACATTATATCAATATGTACATGTACATTATACTAATTATATTATGTACATGTACATTATACCAATATGTACATGTACATTATACCAATATGTACATGTACACTATACCAATATGTACATGTACATTATATCAATATGTACATGTACATTATACTAATATATGTACATGTACATGATATTATATGTACATGTACACAATACCAATATGTACATGTACATTATACCAATATGTACATGTACATTATATACATGTACATTATATCAATATGTACATGTACATTATATCAATATGTACATGTACATTATACCAATATGTACATGTACATTATATCAATATGTACATGTACATTATACCAATATGTACATGTACATTATATCAATATGTACATGTACATTATACTAATTATATTATGTACATGTACATTATACCAATATGTACATGTACATTATACCAATATGTACATGTACACTATACCAATATGTACATGTACATTATATCAATATGTACATGTACATTATACTAATATATGTACATGTACATGATATTATATGTACATGTACACAATACCAATATGTACATGTACATTATACCAATATGTACATGTACATTATATACATGTACATTATATCAATATGTACATGTACATTATATCAATATGTACATGTACATTATACCAATATGTACATGTACATTATATCAATATGTACATGTACATTATACCAATATGTACATGTACATTATATCAATATGTACATGTACATTATACTAATTATATTATGTACATGTACATTATACCAATATGTACATGTACATTATACCAATATGTACATGTACACTATACCAATATGTACATGTACATTATATCAATATGTACATGTACATTATACTAATATATGTACATGTACATGATATTATATGTACATGTACACAATACCAATATGTACATGTACATTATACCAATATGTACATGTACATTATATACATGTACATTATATCAATATGTACATGTACATTATATCAATATGTACATGTACATTATACCAATATGTACATGTACATTATATCAATATGTACATGTACATTATACTAATATATGTACATGTACATGTACATTATACCAATATGTACATAATTAATTTTATATGTACATGTACATAATTAATTATGTACATGTACATTATATTACATGTACATTATATTTACATGTACATATTAGTATTATGTACATGTACATTATACCAATTATACCCATTGTGTATAATGAAACCTCATATTAATAACAGTTGCATGTTTCAGAAGCCAAAAGTGTATTGAGTTTAGAATTGAGTGGGAGGAAAATCATCAATACAATACCTAGTGTTTATATATCAATTAGTATTAGGTAATGCACACATGACATCTCACCTACATAATGTGCTGAATGGATTGCACATCTAATAGTATTAGGAAATGAATATACATTCAGTTACAAACGTCTATGATATCTAGTGGTAATTCCCTTTTGCTATTACTAATAATGACATAATAATTTTATTGTACATTACAAGTGAAGGTAAAACCCTTAGTATACAGAGATATACAGAGATATACTGATAGATAATAACATTGAGGGTATTTCTTAGTGAGTATACAAAGATATGCAGAAATATTCTGATAGTAACATTTCCATATTGAGGATATCTCTGCGTGAGTATACAGAGATATACTAAATAGTTACATCTCATTTGTGCTTATACAGAGATATACAGAGTTATACTAACATTTGTTGTGAATACTTGTGTATATGTATATTACTGAATAGGAACAATACTACACTTACAACTCACTTGTTACATACTTGTTATCACTCTGATTCCTTTGTCCATAAATATTTATAGCTCATCCATAGTTGGAATACTTTTAGTAGCATGTGGTGGATCATGAGATCATATTTCATTAATAAACTGTGACGTAAACATTTTCTATAATTACCAGCATATGTGTGTAATATTGTTGTCATAGTTATAGCATCTCCCACTATGTCGGGAGACTGGGAAGTTATATATTAGTCACCTAGCGTATATCATGAGATGGCAGGTTTCATATATAAAACCTGCCATCGACCACAGCGACACAAACTGGATGTACAATACTGTAACATTCATCTAGTCAAAACTCAAAAGGAAGAAGCTACTCACAGCTGCAGTAATTTAGCGGAAATATATTCATTATAACACGCCTTCACTCACTATAACAGATATAAATGCCTCATCCTCAGGCCTATGGCTCTCTGATATACTAAATGGTAGTAACAGTATGGTTACACAAAATTGAGAAGTCATATATTAAGATGTAGTACATGCTATAAGTGTATTTCCTGTTCTATATTGTGGGTAAGGAATGCTGACTCTAATATAATTTGGATTCCATTCTGTTACAAACAGGATACAATCATTGATGACTGAATGTTATAAATATTAAAAATATTTTAAAACCTGTGTGTATTTGTTGATTACTAAATGATAGGGGCATCCCCACATTACTGTATGTGTATGTGTGTATGCATGTGTGTGTGTATACAGTATGCATGTGTGTGTGTATTTGTTGATTAATAAATGATAGGGGCATCCCCACATTACTGTATGTGTATGTGTGTATGCATGTGTGTGTGTATTTGTTGATTAATAAATGATAGGGGCATCCCCACATTACTGTATGTGTATGTGTGTATGCATGTGTGTGTGTATACAGTATGCATGTGTGTGTGTATTTGTTGATTAATAAATGATAGGGGCATCCCCACATTACTGTATGTGTATGTGTGTATGCATGTGTGTGTGTATACAGTATGCATGTGTGTGTGTGTGTGTGTGTGGGATGACACATGAGACATTGTATCATGTTCCTCCTCCAATTTTACACATAGTGTGTAATTAATAAATGTGTAGGATTATTATATGGACGATGGAATTCATAGTACTTAGCAACATTCATATGTGTATATAGACTATTGAAACCTCTCTCTATCTATTTATCTATCTATCTATCTATCTATCTATCTCTCTCTCTTAGGGTGAAAAGTTTTTATATTTAAAAGAGGAAAATCAAGTAAATTCATCCAAGGAACCTCACTCACCCTCTCCATCACAACCACACACACCCTCTCCTTCACAACTATACCCACCTTCTCCCTCCCGTGTGTCACAACCACCCACACCCTCTCCTTCACAACTATACCCATCTTCTCATGTGCCACAACCTCATCCTTCTCGCGCACCTCCATCACACACAACATCACCATTAAGAATTTCTCAAACACAGCATTCGAGCTCTTCCAGGCCCACAAATCTATCCAATGGAAGAGTTATTACTGCAGCTCATAGTCATGTGATCCCTACCAGCTTACAAAATGGTGGATATTCCGATATCAGCCAACCAGAGCACAAAACTGTGACCCCAAGACATAGACCAGTAGGAGTTGAATATATTAGTAAATATTCGACCAATCAGATTTCTGGACCTGTTACCACGACAATCTCGCCTCCTAGACCAACACGTCCTGTTTCAACTGCAGTAACGAGCTCACTGCAAACAACGACCACACCTACTAACTATTATAATAGATATTCTCAAGCCACACCCACTTCACTAACAACCAGAACTAAACAAACCCATAAAAATCCTCCTACTGTCGGACCACGCCCTCCTCCACGAGTACCTAATGGAGGTAGGAAAGGTTTAGACGTCAGCCCACCTGTTAGTAATGGCTCAACAGTAACTGAATCTTTCTCTTCGTCGTTTGGTGATAATAGTTTATTACAACATTTCACAGCAGAGCTTGAGAATTTTGGAACTACTGGACTATTCAGTGATCATTCTTATTTGTCTACTAATGGAACTAGTTCTCATGGTACATCTTTACTAGGATTTGATACTGATCTACCTCATATCTCTCCACAAACAACTGTTCCTACATCACAACCTGTTCTATCATCTGAAAGTATGTGTGTGTGTGTGTGTCTGTGTGTGTGTCTGTGTGAGTGTGTGTCTGTGTCTGTGTCTGTGTATCTGTGTATATGTGTCTGTGTGTCTGTGTCTGTGTTTGTGTCTCTATGTGTGTGTATCTGTCTGTGTCTGTGTGTGTATGTGTCTCTGTGTTTCTGTGTGTGTGTGTGTCTATGTGTGTCTATGTATGTGTGTGTGTATGTGTGTGTGTCTGTGTGTGTGTCTATGTGTGTGTGTGTCTATATCTGTGTCTATCTCTGTGTGTATGTGTGTGTGTATGTGTCTGTGTGTGGCTATGTGTGTGTGTATATGATTATTAATTGTTGAAGTAATTTTGTACATATGGTACCATATTAGATATTCCTCGAAAGGTTGAATTTAATTTCAACAAACATTCCATAAATAACTCTTTCAATTACTAACTGATTTATGCTTCACTATAAATATACATGTATGTACATGTACACTGTATGTATTATAATATAAATGTACATGTATGCATGTATGTGTGTATGTATATATGTATTTATGTATGTATATTTGTATGTATGTATGTATATATGTATGTAATGTATGTATGTATGTGTGTGTGTGTGTGTGTGTGTGTATGTATATATATATATGTATGTATATATGTATGTATGTACATGTATGTATATACAGTGTATACAGTGTATGTATGTATGTATATATATATCTATGTATGTATGTACGTATTTATGTGGTCATGGATTATTTCTTCCTGGTATGATGTGGTTGATAGTATAATTAAAAATGTAATACATTATCCAACCTAATATTGCATCATTTGTGAAATGCATTTTTATGTGGTTACCATGATAACAGATTAACAGAAGATAACATTGTTTTCTCAAATCGTAAATTTTTTATTGAAGATATGTTTACTATAATAAGCTATGAATATGATTAAGGTTATGAATATTAATGAGTGTCAGATGTACACTCTGAGTGTCGGTACTAATGTATTTATATACCATTCTTATATTAATTAATCTGATTAAGGTTATGAATATTAATTAATGAGTGTCAGATGTAGACTCTAAGTGTCGGTACTAATGTATTTATATACCATTCTTATATTAATTAATCTATGAATATGATTAAGGTTATGAATATTAATGAGTTTGTCAGACGTAGACAAAGAGCTGTCTGTGCTAATGTATTTATATATCATTCTTATATTAATTAACTAAATCCACTTACTATGAAATTATGAATATTTTACTACACAAAATAATACCCTAACAATGGAGTAATGATCTAGTATTAGTACATGATACAAATTTATTAAGGAATTGATAATAACCAGCTCCCTAATATTCACTGTTGTATTGTCATCTCCAGTGGCCGCACCTACTATATCTGATCTATGTATGACATATATTAAAACTGAAGTCACACCACATAGAAACTATCTCTGTACAGAGCATGGTCTGCCAATAATTCAATATTATTCCACTGTACTAATTGCATCACATGATTTTGGTCTGCCAATATTATCACAATGGTTAAATATTGTCTTACTGTAATTAAATAATAGTTATAATAATTTGTGTGTAGTTAAAAATACGATAACACTTAATGCTCTATGCTCTCATCAGAAGAGTCACCTTTTAAAGAATGAGCTTATTTTTGTTATCATAGACAGTATCAATGAGTAGCTGCAATATTCCCGCAAGTCACCTTTAGCCAAAACTTAATTTTCAATATCGCCCAACCCTAGTACAGAGCTGTTAGTATGATAACATTTAATAGAAGTGCTATGACGTCTCTCTGGTTAAGATATTTCAGGCATATATCTCTACAATCAGATCTGTTAGTCCACATCAACATAGTAACCAGACCTGGCTATTACTAATTCATCAACACAGTACATGCTTGGACAGATAGACGAGTTTGTTTTCATGTGTGTGTGTGTACATAATGATGTGGTATTTTAATTATATAATATTATGCCTGTTTCCTCCTCAATTAGTATCATCACAACTCCATATTTAGTTTTATTATAATTTCATAATCATATTATGATAGTAAAGGTGTGGTGTTATTGTCATAAATATTTTGTTTATAAGTTCAATATAATTATTAATTTCTTTACAAACAATAATAAATATTTACTATTGTTGTCACTGAATTCAAACATTCTCATACTAATTATATATTAATAATATACTATTAATATCCTAATAATATCCTATTAATATACTAATAATGTATACTATACTATTAAATGTGTATCTGTTATGATTGTAGACAGTATATCTCATTAGTACATTAATAATTTAATTTACTTTAATATGATAATTAACATGTCGTGTGTATTCACACAACATGTAATGGGCAATACATGTATGTACATGTATGTATGTATGTATGTATGTATATGTATATTATAATATAGTGTTATAATTATTATCTCTCTCTGTAGATAGTTCATTATCGAGTATACATTCTACCTCATCACCTCCTCCTGTTGATGTTACTCCAGTAGTTACTATTACGAAGACTAATAGCAAAGGATCACAATGTATGTATCTGTGTATATCTATATATAAATCCATCAATCTATCTATCCACTATCTCCATCCATTTTTCAACTAATTCATCCATTGTTCCATCGTTTCATACATTATTTCATCCATTGTTTCATCCATTATTTCATCCATTGTTTCATTATTTCATCCATTATTTCATCCATTGTTCCATTATTTCATCCATTGTTCTATCATTTAGTTAATGATGTTGAAGTAGGTGTACAACAGCTCATCAAGCAATATACTCCAGGTAGTGTAGTACCATCACACAATAATGATAATAATGATACGAGAGGTAGTAGTAGTCCACGTAGAAATAGAATGCCCAGATCATCTAGTTCAGCTAGTAACCACAGTAAGGGATTCTGAAACATAATGTTTATCAATATTTACTCGCTCTGTCGCTTTTTCTCTCCCCCCATTCCTCCCTCCCTCATCTCACCTCTCTCCCTCACCTCCTTCCCTCACCTCCCTCCCTCTCTCCCCCCTCTCTCTCAGGTGGTAGCAGTGGTAATTATCTTGGTCTCAAGAGAGAACCCACTCCACCTGATAGCAGAGTTCAAAGGTCACATTCTAATGCCGGTACTCAGATACGAAGATCTTTGGCTGTAAATGCTAGAAATTGTAAGAATGATATTATAATTATATTTATTATTATTTATAATATTTTAGCTAATCTTGATACGCTCACAAGACAGTCTATCAAAGGAACTCCTAGAAATGTGAGACATACAACAAGACTATTTAAATAGAACACAACTATATAAATAGATTGAAGACTGACTAACGACACACATACATACACACATACATACATACATACAGATGATGTTTATTTTTTGTTATTATAGTTGTCACATAGACTATCTCGAAATTCTGATGAACTTTTTACAAATTCTAAAGAGGAGGTGAGTATCACATGATATGTCATGTGACAATACATTTATCATTTGTTTATCTATTTAGTTATTATCAATTGAAGACCCAGATCGTGATTGTGAGTTTACATACGTACGTACGTACGTACGTACGTACATACATACATACATACATACATACATACATACATGTACATACATACATACATAGACCATACATACACACACACACACACACACACACACTTACATACATGTACATACAGTATGTATTGACAAATGTACAGATAATTATATTTTAAATTAATTAACCCTTCAGCTCCTCTTGATGAGAGATATGAGAATTATATTATAGAGATAGATGCATTAGAGAAAGAATGGATGCATGCATTAATAGATGGTAATATTGATACCATACATAGAATGATAATGGCAGATACTAGCTATATTAACAGAAAGGGATTTCTATATGGATGGGTAAGTTATAGTACTATCTCATCATTCTTTCCTAAATCTTGATAATGACTGGTTCACCTACTCTTTCACTACAAGGTTGCTTTTCTCTATGAACACTGGAATACTTGCTGTGGATTTTATAGCTTTTAAATCATGTTTAGTAGTATATCCAACAGTTTAAAAGTGTTTGAAATATCAAAAAATGAAATTCGAATTTTTACCCTGAACTATAGCCTTGGTATTGATTTTTGTATGCAAAATCTGTCATTTCAGATTGAGCCAAAACTGTTTCTAGAGTTAGATAATGATGTCCTTATTATGTTTCCAAAGTGGTTTTGATCAATAATATTACCTGTTAGAACCGTGAGCATTTAAGTATTCTCGCGAAATTCAAATTTCTGATTTTTGCATTGCAAAATCTGTCGTTTCAGATAATGATGTTATTATTTTAGCTTCTCATACATATATACATGTAGTTGTACTCTAAACACTCCAATAAACAATTTACAGCAAAGAAAACTGCAATCTTACAGTATGTCAAGTAGGCAAGAAAGGGTAGTTGGTGTGAAAGGAGTAGGTGATCCCTGTATAAATCCACCCTATTCCTCTTCCTCCTCCTCTTCCTCCTCTTCCTCCTCTTCCTCCTCTTCCTCCTCTTCCATTTCATCATCCTCTCTCTCTTTGTCTTGTTAGACTGCACTACACTGGGCTGTTAAACTAGGTAGAGAGGACATCATTGCTGCTCTCATTGTCAGTGGAGCTAAAGTGGATATTAAATCGGTGAGTGTAGTTGGGTGGGTGGGGCTAATTATAATTAATATTAATTACTGTTTTCTCTCTCTTTCTAAATACTCCTCTATCTATGAAACTATCAGAATGTGAGTTCATATATATACATATGTACATACATGCAACATACATACATACATGCATGCATGCATACATACATACATACATGCATGCATACATACATGTACATACATACATACATACATACATACATACATACATACATACATACGTACGTACATACATACATATTGTTAATTACATATTTTCTTTACATGATATTATATGGACTTATTTTTGCACAACAAACAACAAATAACAACAAAAGGGAGTAAGTACTTTGTTAATTATCAAATACATAATTATAATTATTATAATTATTATAGGGTTTGACCCCTTTACATATAGCAGCTGAATGTGGGCATGAAAGAATAATAAGATCATTAGTTTATGAACATAGTGAGTCTATCTATCTATCTATCCATCCATTTATCTATCCATCTATCTATCTATCTATCTATTTATCTATCTATCTATATAATATCTAGCTATCTATTTATCTATCTATTTATCTATCTATTCATCCATCCATCCTCCATCCATCTCTATATATATCTATCTATCTATCCATCCATCTATTCATCTATCTATCTATCTATCTATCTATCTATCTACATATATATATATATATATATATATATCTATTTATCTATCCATCCATCCGTTCATCTATCTATCTATCTACCATACATATATGTATATGAGAATATCTATTCATTAATTTTTAGATGCTTCAGTTAATATCAGAGATCATTCAGGAAGAAGACCTATCGATTTGTTACCAAGATCAGCTTCTGAGTCAGTGA
This sequence comes from Petrosia ficiformis, assembly GCA_947044365.1. NCBI lineage: Eukaryota > Metazoa > Porifera > Demospongiae > Haplosclerida > Petrosiidae > Petrosia > Petrosia ficiformis. The sequence continues at coordinate 7,123,084 of OX345642.1, read as the reverse complement.
GAGGTGAGTACATTGTATTGTAATGTGTGTGTGTGTGTGTGTGTGTGTGTGTGTGTGTGTGTGTGTGTGTGTGTGTTATGTATTGCATGTACATGAATCTGCTTCTCGTGTTTATAGGTTCATTAAGAATTGGTTTGACACCTCTACCCGGTTTCAGAAATGGTAAGACAGACAGACACGTAGATAGACAGACAGACAGACAGACACATAAATAGACAGACATATAGACACAGATAGACAGAAATATAGACACATAGATAGACAGACAGACAGACAGACAGACACATAGACAAGCAGAAGATAAAATGTGATTGATTCTATTACAATATTAATATTTATTTTAGCTTCGTTGGCCATTGCTATGGGAGCACCATTCAATTCATTCAATATGTCACGTGGTGGTGGTACTCAGTCAGCCACTACTCTCAAACGACAATGGAATTCAACTGGACATATTGACAAAGACCTTACTGAAAAGGTATGAATGAATGATTATCTATCTATCTATCTATCTATCTATTTATATATAGGGCAATAAGAAGCAAATATCATCTCCACGAAGTGTTAAGAAGGGATTCAGTTTTAGAAAAAAAAAATATCAAGTTAATGGAAAAGAAAAGAGAAGGTGAGCTAATGACATCATCCTAATATCTGTCACATTGTATTCCATTCCATTCGTCATATCATATATTTAATTGTATTTCCTTTATCTGTACTTCTTATCTTCAATTCTCAGCTCATATTACTCAGAAAACTATGAAAAATACGATTCATAAAACCAAATCCAATTCTTTATATTCCTATTATTAATACTATTCATATATCTCAGTTTGACAAGCCCTTTTCAGACCCTCGTCTAAAGGGTCCTGTTTAGGGTGCATTGATTGTAGAATACATCCACTGTTTGAAAATTAGTACAGTTTAAAAAAATTTTCAAATTTTATTCATAATTATTAGTGGGTGTGTCACTTCCTGTTATTAATTTAATCATGTGATTTTTAATTTTCATTCTTGCAACAAGTAACTGTGTTTGTTTGTTTGTTTTGTTTATTTATTGTGTTAGTATCAGTTATGAATACTATTATTATTTCACTGATAATAAATGTATGATTACATATATATTAAATTTTTATAACAATTATTAATTATTATACAAATACCAAAATGCTATATTACCTGTAATTACGAACATTAATTATTCATTACACTATTAGTACTTCACAATTTTATTATCGTAATCAGCCACCCATACCGATCCATCAGATGATACTGATACTCCATATGGATTATTAAATCCTTCTATTGAATGGATAAATTTTCCACTGGGATCATAGATAGACAGAGAAGCCGAATCACTGTTCACTACTAGTGAATAACCTGCTGAATCTATAGCTATACCAACTGGATCACTCAAATGTGTTTGATCATACTTGCGTACAAACTGACCACTAGGAGTAAAGACTGTCACTGAATTGGAACTACATCCAGTCACATGAACATCACCTGATATATCAAAAGCGATACCAAATGGACTATTGAAACTTCCATCACCTGATACCTTCCCATCAATAATGTGAGATACAGTCCAGTCAGAATGGAATACCTGGATACGATGGTTTCCTGCATCTGCTACATACACCTTTCCTTCAGGACTAATGTTTATTCCCCATGGTCTATTGAACTGTCCAACATCAGACCCCTTCTGTCCAAAGGTACCAAGAAACTCTCCTCCTGTTGTCAACTTATGAATCATGTTTCTTCCCTGCTCAGCAACATAAATTACCTCTCCACTGATAGCTATTCCACGAAGTGATTGAAACTGTAGCTCACCACTTTCATTAGAACCAATGGTAGTCTTCTTCCCACTACTGTCATACACATGTATACAATGTTCACTATAACTAGTGACAAACATGTCACCATTATCAGAGAAGGCGATATACATGGGTCTCTTCGTATCAGTAATTGTTTGTACTGGATCTTTGAGTTTAGTGTAATCACGTTGTGTGATATCCCTCTTGATAGCTGTACTATTACTAGGAGAGGTATCAGATACACACCCAAACTCTGTTATCATAGTAGCTAGTGTATCAGTATTAACTTCTACTGATATATTGGGTGACTCACAAAGGTCGAGAGAGATCTCTGAGAACTGTTGTTGAAGATTAATAGATCTGTTGTGTAGTGTATGAGCAATAGAGAGTAACTCAACATCACTATACTCACCAGTAGCAATGGAGGCAAGAGAGTGACAGTGAGTAATGGACTCTAACAGACGTTGGATACCTTCCAGTTGAATAGAGAGACGTACCCTCTTGGCCATGGCTTCTTCACTACTTTTAGCCAACAAGGCTTCCTCACGTTGATGAAGAAGCTGTTGAAGTTCAGCAAATGCTTGTTGAATGATAGTGTCCACCTCATTCTTGCGAGATTCGATCTTTTTCTTCATCTCTTCACAAGCTGTCATGAGCTCTTTGAGATGTTCCTGAGACACTGGAAATCCCTCTAGACCTTGTTGTATCTCCTCCTTGTTTTGTATGATCTGTTTACTCACCTCATGAACTGGATGACCCTTGTGACTAATAATAGTACACTTGACACATACTGGAATAGTACACTGTTGACAATATAAGTCAAGCATCTGATTATCATGATCATGACACATGGGAGATGAGGAAGAAGAAAAGGGTAGCATCTTGATGAGTTTATCTCGGCTTGTGTTCTGAGCTTCTTTGAGAGTGAAGGAAGAGTGTGAACGCAAACGTTTGAGTCCCTGGTGATGTTCCCAACACTTGTGGCACAAGAGATCATCGCACTTTGTACAGTAAGCTATAGGAGAGTTCTCATCACATGAGTCACATGGAAGAGGAGAAGTGGAGGTCACCTTACATAAGATCTTGTCTTGTTTAGTTTCTTCACTTAATCGGACATTACGTGGAAGAGAAGACACATCTTCATCAGGTATAGTAGTGGATTGATTACAAGTGGGACATGTGATAGAGGTAGTACCCTCAACATGTAGCTTAGTGATACATTGTAGACAATAAGAATGGAGACAAGAAAGGATTCGTGGATCTTGATAGATGTTATCACAATATTGACAGATATTATATTGTGTAGTATTGGTAGCCATCACTCAGTATATGACCTGTAGAACATGATAAAGAATTAGATAATATATATAAAATATATTATAATATATAATATACTTACAATAAATAATAGCTGAAAGGGCGGATATTTAATATCTAATTATATTTTTTAATTACTAGATTATGTAATACCAGAAGTTTTATGGGCTCTTGTGGTTCAAAATGAAACAGATCTTTTCACTGAATATTATAATAATAAGATGTGTCTATAGATCTGATACCAGTTCCTCACATAAGTAAATTGCCAGTATATTGTCCTCAAATCCATCACAGTGGTTCATCTCCAAGCTAACCCTATACGTACTGATTTGTATTGACAATGTTACTATGGGTTTGTTTTCAACCTCCATCCAAAACATGTATAGACATTATGGACTGAGTTAAGGTGAGAATTAGTCTCGCAGCCCAGCCTGGCCCTCGCTGTAAAAGGGAGGGGCTGGTTCAATGTAATCTACTAACATTGTAACTGAAGCAACAACATGGCCATATATTAGCGTAAACATACCAATGTGATGAGTGTGATATGTGTGGGTGCATACTTTATGTAACTCCAATAGAATATTTTTTTCCAACAGTTTTACAGATGAGGTTGAACCAAACCCTCCCTTTTATGGTGAGAGGTTGAGCTGTGAGACTAAGTGGGAACTGACACAATTCATACAACTAAACAAAATCTGATAATTATAAAACAATTTTAAGTGTGTGTAGTTACTTAAACATTATAGAGTTTGTCTCTTCTCTGTTCTCTCCATCTTAGTAGTCCTTTCCATACCTCATCCACAATAAGAACAGAGGAACATAATATAGACAACAATATGATATCTATTAATGATAATGCTTCAGTTTGAAATATGATTTGAAGAAGAGGAAAATAAATAACTAATAATTGTCCCAATAGAGAACCACCCACAGCATAGAGGAACATCCTATTAGTAAACACACCCATTGTTATAACTGATTTACAAAAAGAGAATGACATTTCAAACTATCTCTTCATTTATCTATGTCAAACCTGTATGGGCGGAAGGGATGAATAGATGGATTATGGAAAGAGATGAATGAACGTTTGTTTCATCTATTCGTAATTAATATATTACATCATCTGTTCTTCAATCTAACCAGGATTTCTAGTCCATCCATCTATCTATCCATCAGTCTCATATCTATCCATCAGTCTCATATCTATCCATCCATCTATCTACCCATCAATTATACAGGTAATCCAAATATTATTTGATAAGAGATAATGCAGAAGTACTCCTGAAGGAAGAAGCCAAAAGATGTTTGTGGGAAGAGGGTTTGCGAGAGAGCTAGGGACCGAAGGAAGGAGAAAGATGGGGAGATAAACAGGAGGGAGAGAAGCCTGGAAGTGGACAGTAAAACAGTTTCAATTATTATATAATTCATAGCATTCATGATGGTATTGTAACTTACGTAATTATACTAATTATGATTTTAATAAAACATTTATAATCACTACAAAAATTAATTGTTATTTAATGTAATTATGTGATATATATTTACTATACTATGTACATAATTAATGTGTAATAAATTATTAGTAATACATTCAGTACTTTACAAGTCTACTGCTACCATAATCAGCCACCCATACTGATCCATCAGGTGATACTGATACTCCACGTGGATACTTAAATCCTTCTATTGAATGGATAAAACTTCCACTGCGATCATAGATAGACAGATAACCTGAAGTAAGATTCACTACTAGTGAATAATCTGCTGAATCTATAGCTATACCAACTGGATTCCACAAATGTGTTTGATCATACTTACGTACAAACTGTCCACTAGGAGTAAAGACTGTCACTGAATTGGAACTACATCCAATCACATGAACATCACCTGATATATCAAAAGCTATACCCATTGGACGAGAGAACTTTCTATCACCTGATACTTTCCCATCAATAATGTGAGATAGAGTCCAGTCAGAATGGAATACCTGGATACGACTATTTTCTGTATCTGCTACATACACCTTTCCTTCAGGACTAATGTTTATTCCCCATGGTCCAATAAACTGTCCAACACCAAAACCCATCTGTCCAAAGGTACCAAGAAACTCTCCTCCTGTTGTCAACTTGTGAATCCTGTTTCCTCCACACTCGGCTACATAAACTACCTCTCCACTGATAACTATTCCATGAGGATTTTGAAACTGTAGCTCACCACTTCCATAAGAACCAATGGTCTTCCCACTACTATTATACACATGTATACAATGGTCTATATTACTAGTAACAAACATGTCACCATTATCAGAGAAGGCAATATTCATGGGACCATTAATTCCAGTGATTGTTTGTACTGGATCTTTGAGTTTAGTGTAATCACGTTGTGTGACCACACTCAGGTCAAATGGAATACTCTGGATATCCTGACCACGTATAGTAATGGAGAGCTTATGTTGACCTGATTGTTGAGGTGTAACAGAGACAAGATATGTACCATCATTATTATCTGTAACTTGACACTCTATACTTCTCTTTCCAACAGCAGTGAGTCTACATCTCACCACTTCTTCTCGGTGATCTAATTCCTGTCCTCTGATATCCCTAGAGACCACCTTGACTTTCATCTCAGCTCCTACAGCCAACCTGTTACGAGGTATTACAGCTGTACTATTACTAGGAGAGGTATCAGATACACACCCAAACTCTGTTATCATAGTAGCTAGTGTATCAGTATTAACTTCTACTGATATATTGGGTGACTCACAAAGGTCAAGAGAGATCTCTAAGAACTGTTGTTGAAGATAAATAGATCTGTTGTGTAGTGTATGAGCAATAGAGAGTAACTCAACATCACTGTACTCACTAGTAGCAATGGAGGCAAGAGAGTGACAGTGAGTAATGGACTCTAACAGACGTTGGATACCTTCCAGTTGAATAGAGAGACGTACCTCCTTGGCCATGGCTTCTTCACTACTTTTAGTTAACAAGGCTTCCTCACGTTGATGAAGAAGCTGTTGAAGTTTAGCAAATGCTTGTCGAATGATAGTGTCCACCTCATTCTTACGAGCTTTGATCTTTTTCTTCATCTCTTTACCAGCTGTCATGACCTCCTTGAGATGTTTCTGAGACACCGAAAATCCCTCTAGACCTTGTTGTATCTCCTCCTTGTTTTGTATGATCTGTTTACTGACCTCATGAACTGGATGACCCTTGTGACTAATAATAGTACACTTGACACATACTGGAATAGTACACTCTTGACAATATAAGTCAAGTATCTGATTATCATGATCATGACACATGGGAGATGTGGAAGAAGAAGAGGGTAGCATCTTGATGAGTTTATCTCGAATCATGTTCTGAGCTTCTTTGAGAGTGAAGGAAGAGTGTGAACGCAAAAGTTTGAGCCCCTGATGATATTCCCAACACTTGTTACATAAGAGATTGTCACACTCTGTACAGTAAGCTATAGAAGAGTTCTCATCACATGAGTCACATGGAGGAGGAGAAGTGGAGGTCACCTTACATAAGATCTTGTCTTGTTTAGTTTCTTCACTTAATCGGACATTACGTGGGAGAGAAGACACATCTTCATCATGTATAGTAGTGGATTGATTACAAGTGGGACATGTGATAGAGGTAGTACCCTCAACATGTAGCTTAGTGATACATTGTAGACAATAAGAATGGAGACAAGAAAGGATTCGTGGATCTTGATAGATGTTATCACAATATTGACAGATATTATATTGTGTAGTATTGGTAGTCATCACTCAGTATATGACCTGTAGAACATGATAAAGAGATGATATATATAATATATTATAATATATAATACACTTACAATAAAATAGAACTCTCCTGCACACAAACCACTGTGACCTTTCGGCTCTAGGAAGTCTTATTTTTATATTGGGTGACTCACAAAGGTCAAGAGAGATCTTTGGGAACTCTTGTTGAAGATTAATCGATCTGTTGTGTAGTGCACTGCTAAAATGGAATTGTTAAAATACCATACAGGTTGTGATAAAATATATATGTACCATTTATCATTAGTTTGGAAACCTAAAACGATTTAATTAAAATATTATTCTGCTTCTTTGTATATCTAATAGACAGTATAAGGATAATTGAAATTGGATTATAATTAGTACAGGTATGTCACTATGCAACATATGTGACCAATTAAATTACAGACAAAGGATTCGTGGATCTTGATAGATGTTATCACAATATTGACAGATATTATATTGTGTAGTATTGGTAGTCATCACTCAGTATATGACCTGTAGAACATGATAAAGAATTAGATGATATATATAATATATAATACACTTACAATAAAGTGTTCTTCACAAACTACTCTCAGCTCCAGGAGGTCTTAATAACTTGTGTTATTATAATCCATCAACCTCCTCGTTTAAATCAAGACTCCTAGCCATTACATAATTATTTTATTAACAATTTAGTCATTTGTATGTCTGCATGTCTTTTTGTTCTCTTTTATTATACCTACGTATATAGTTATTCAATTTTTAATTAATTAATTTATTTATTTATTTATTTATTTTTCTCTTTTCTTTTTTTCCAGGACGGACTTTCATATTAGCCTTATCTGAGCTATTTGTCCAACCTGAATGTACCTTATAAGTTGCATTGAAATTATATAAAAAATAAAAATAAATAAATAAATAAATAAAAATAGTTATTAACATTATCAGATAGAACTCATGAATGTTTGTATAGTGTGAACATGTATATACAGAATATCAGTAAAAAATGTTCTTTAAGTAAGTCATTGCTGTGTCTTCTGCACTGGAACCAGAGTCACAGCAAGTGGTACATCAAACCATATTGATATTATTGTGCATTTGATTTTGACATCATGCAAGGGAAATGAGTATATTAATTGTACAATATGATTTGAAGAGGAGGAAAATAAATAACTAATAATTGTCCCAACAGAGAACCACCCACAGCATAGAGGAACATACTATTAGTAAACACACCCATTGTTATAACTGATTTACTCTAAAAGAAAAGAGAATAACATTTCAATAGTGAATCTATCTATCTCTCCACACTCAGTGATACGTACTGTATGCAAAAGGGACGAATGAATATAGAATATGAAAACAGACAAATGAACCATTCATCTATCTATCATTTACATAATCATATATTAATATATTCATGACTTTTCCGAACATTATTCAATCTAACCAGCCTTCCTAGTATCCATCCATCTCTATCCACCCACCTATCTATTTGTCCATCTATCTATCTGTCTATCTATCTACCCATCTATCTATCTGTCCATCTATCCACCCATATATCTATCTTTCCATCTATCCACCCATTTATATATCTGTCCATCTATCCACCCATCTATCTATCTCACCATCTATCCTTCATCGATTAAATAGATAATCCAAATAATGGCCATGGGGAAATACTCCTGAGAGAGGAGAGGCCAAGAGAGAAGCTGAAAGGTTTTAGTGGGAACTGAGAGGATTTTAGGGAGAGCTAGGGAGGGAGGAGAAAGACGAAGAAGCAGCGAAGAGGGCAAAAGAAGAGAAGGGAGGTACGTAAAGAAGTAGATAGTAAGACATTTTCAGTTGTTATATAATTTATAACGTTCGTGATGATTCCAGCATAACTTAAATATTAATAACTGTTCATACAAATACCAAAATACTATTTATTTGAAACTATAGATGTACATAATTAATGTGTAATAATATTAGTAATATCAGTACTTTATAAGTCTATTATTACCATTATCAGCCACCCATACTGATCCATCAGGTGATACTGATACTCCATATGGATGACTAAATCTGACTATTGAATGGACAAATCTTCCACTGGGATCATAGATAGACAGAGAATGCGAATTATGGTTCACTACTAGTGAATAACCTGCTGAATCTATAGCTATACCAATTGGACACTTCAAATGTGTTTGATCGTACTTACGTACAAACTGTCCACTAGGAGTAAAGACTGTCACTGAATTGGAATTGTATCCAGTCACATGAACATCACCTGACATATCAAAAGCTACACCAAATGGACTATCGAAACTTCCATTACCTGCTACATTCCCGTCAATGACATGAGATACAGTCCAATCAGAATTGAATACCTGGATACGACTGTTATTAGTATCTGCTACATACACCTTTCCTTCAGGAGTAATGCTAATTCCCCATGGTCCATTAAACTCTCCAGGATCAGACCCTTTCTGTCCAAAGGTACCAAGAAACTCCCCTCCTGTTGTGAACTTATGAATCCTGTGTCCTCCATGCTCAGCAACATAAACTACCTCTCCACTAACAGCTATTCCACTGCAAGGTGATTCAAACTGTAGCTCGTCACTTCCCCTAGAACCAATGGTAGTCTTCTTCTGCCCACTACTATCATATACATGTATACAATAGTCACTATAACTGGTGAGAAACATGTCACCATTATCAGAGAATGCAATATACCTGGGTCTAAAAATTCCAGTGATTGTTTGTACTGGACGTTTGAATTTAGTGTAATCACGTTGTGTGACCACACTCAGGTCAAATGGACTACCCTGGATATTCTGACCATGTATAGTAATGGAGAGCTTATGTTGACCTGATTGTTGAGGTGTAACAGAGACAAGATATGTACCATCATAATTATCTATAAATTGACATTCTATACTTCTCTTTCCAACAGCAGTGAGTCTACTTCGAATTCTCACCACTTCTCCATCATCTAATTCCTGTCCTCTGATATCCCTAGAGACCACCTTGACTTTCATCTCAGCTCCTACAGCCAACCTGTTACGAGGTATTACAGCTGTACTATTACTAGGAGAGGTATCAGATACACACCCAAACTCTGTTATCATAGTAGCTAGTGTATCAGTATTAACTTCTACTGATATATTGGGTGACTCACAAAGGTCAAGTGAGATATCTGAGAACTGTTGTTGGAGGTTATAAGAAAAATGACTCATTGTCTCCAACAGACGTTGAATACCCTCCAGTTGAATAGAGAGACGTACCTCCTTGGCCATGGCTTCCTCACTACTTTTAGCTAACAAGGCTTCCTCACGTTCATGAAGAAGCTGTTGAAGTTTAGCAAATGCTTGTCGAATGATAGTGTCCACCTCATTCTTACGAGCTTTGATTTTCTTCTTTGTCTCTTCACAATCTGTCATGACCTCCTTAAGATGTTCCTGAGCCATTGGAAATCCCTCTGGACCTTGTTGTATCTCCTCCTTGTTTTGTTTACTCACTTGATAAACTGGATGACCCTTGTGCCTAATATTAGTACATTCGACACATACTGGAATAGTACACTGTTGACAGTATAAGTCGAGTATCTGATTATCATGATCAAGACACATAAGAAATTGGTTAGAAGATTGTTTAGTTTTTTCACTTAATCGTACATTACGTGGAAGAGAGGACACATCTTCATCAGGTATAGTAGTGGATTGATTACAAGTGGGACATGTGATAGAGGTAGTACCCTCAACATGTAGCTTAGTGATACATTGTAGACAATAAAAATGAAGACAGGAAAGGATTCGTGTATCTTGATAGATGTTATTACAATATTGACAGACATTAATATATTGTGTAGTCTTGGTAGTCATCACTCAGTATATGACCTGTAGAACATAAAGAATTAGATGATATATATAATATATTATAGTATATAATACACTTACAATAAAATAGAACTCTCCTGCACACAAACCACTGTGACCTTTCGGCTCTAGGAAGTCTTATCTTTATAACGGGTGACTCACAAAGATCAAGAGATCTCTGAGAACTGTTGTTAGATTAATAGATCTGTTGTGTAGTGCACTGCTAAAATGGGATTATTATAATAACAAACGTATTGGTTATATATATAGTATGTACTGTTGCAGGTACGCAAATTCTCGCCATACAGGTTATGATAAAATATATATGTACCAATTATAATCAATTATCGAAACCTAAAACGATTTAATTAAAATGTTATTCTGCTTCTTTGTATATCTAATAGATAGTATAAGGATAATTGAAATTGGATTATAATTGGTACATGTATGTTACTATGTAACCTACACTACCAATTAAATTACAGTTTCTATAGTTACTGTACATCTGTGTTTGACCTCATGCAAGACAAATGAATATATTCATTTTGAAGTAGGTTCAATTGGCGTTCCAGTGGATTGAATTGAGAAACACAACTAAATAAAGTTTGACAATCAAAAAATTAAAAATATTTTAAGTGTGTGTGGTTACTTTAAACTTTATGTATATAGAGTTTGTCTCTTCTCTGTTCTCTCCATCTTAGTAGTCCTTTCCATACCTCATCCACAATAAGAACAGAGGAACATAATATAGACAACAATATGATATCTATTAATGATAATGCTTCAGTTTGAAATATGATTTGAAGAGGAGGAAAATAAATAACTAATAATTGTCCCAATAGAGAACCACCCACAGCATAGAGGAACATCCTATTAGTAAACACACCCATTGTTATAACTGATTTACTCTAAAAGAAAAGAGAATAACATTTCAATAGTGAATCTATCTATCTATGTATATCTTTCTATCAACTATATAATTATTATAATTATTAATATAATCATGAACCTTCCATCCACCCATCCATCTATCTGTCCATCCACTCATCTATCTATCAACCAATCAATCCACCTTTCTATCCATCTACCCATCTAATATACATCTATTTATCCATTTATTTATCAATCCCTCAGTTAACCTATATATACTTACAAGAGATCTACAAGTGAGTGCATTAAACATATCAAACAACACAAAACAAGTGAATGTCATTGTAGTATCTCTAGGAGTTATTATACCGTCCTGTAACTGAGAGAGAGAGAGACAGAGAGACAGAGGGAGAGAGGGAGAGAGAGAGAGAGAGAGAGAGAGAGAGAGAGAGAGAGACAGAGTGAGAGAGACAGAGAGAAAGAGAGAGAGACAAAGAGAGACACAAGCAGAGTCACAGACAGAGGATAGCAGGATGGTATACAGACACACATATATACATACCTCTCTCTGGAACACCCATAATGTACCACTAACAATAATAATTGCTGAAGTGACTATACGAGTTAGTAATGTCATACTAATCATCTTATCAGTAGCTTTACGAGGAGGCTGCATCATTACATCTTTATCAACAGGTTCTACACCTAAACTGTATGTATGTATGTATGTATGTATGTACGTATGCATGTATGTATGTGTGTGTGTATGTATGTATGTTTATATGTATGTATGCATGTATGTATGTATGTATGTATGCATGCATGTATGTATGTATGTACATATGTACATACACGCACATACCTTTGTGCTGGTGGTCCATCCATTATAATATTAATCCATAGGATTTGCATAGCATTTAGAGGATTAGGTAATCCAAATACTATTGATAATGTGATAAGAGATAATGCAGATATACTCCTGAGGAAGGAGGGGAATGGGTGGTGGGAAAAGAGAAGGAGGAGGAGGAGGAGGAGGAGGAGGAAGAGCAGGAGGAGGAGGAGGCGGGAGGTGAAAGATGGGAAAGAGGACATAAAAAAGGGAGTTAAGAAGTGGATAGTTAAGATTTGAAAGGACAGAGAAGAGATAGAATGAAATGGAGATTTAACTCACGTGCTTAATTGAAACCTCACAAAGTTTCTTATATTATAATATATACCTTTACCTTCTTCCACAGCAGACCTAATAGTGGGTGTGGTTATAATTAACGAGATAAGTGGGTGTGGCTATATTTAATTGGGTGGGTGGGTGTGGCCTTAATTATTTGGATGGGTGGGTGTGGTTATAATTAACTGTATAAGTGGGTGTGGATACAAATAATTAAACAAGTGGGTGTGATCAAAATGAAATAAGTAGGCGCGGCTATAATTAATTAGATAGATGGGTGTGGCCATAATTAATTAAATAAGTGGGTGTGGTTATAATTAGAAATGAGTGGGTGTGGTCATAATTAATTAGACAAGTGGGTGTGGTTATAATTAATTAAATGGGTGGGTGTGGTCATAATTAATTTAAAAAGTGGGTGTGGCCATAATTAAATGAGTGTGGTTATAATTAATTAGATTAGTGGGTGTGGTCATAATTATTTGGACAGATGGGTGTCAATTGGATAAGTGGGTGTGATTATAGTTAATTGAATAGGTAGGTATAGTTATAATTAATATAACTTACAATATAGTGGTAAAGTTATCATCAGTGAGTATCATATCAGCTGCTTCTCTACACACATCAGTACCAGCTCTTCCCATAGCTATACCGATATCAGCTCGTTTAACAGCAACAGCATCGTTAGTACCATCACCTGTCATAGCAACAATCTTATTAATACACTGTAGTGACTAAAGGGTTAAAAATAGTCAATATGAGATGTGTATCCCTATAATTAGGATATTAAAATATTAGAATCATAACTGCACAAGCTCATTATAAATTCATAGTTTTAAAAGTATATGTATGTGTATGTGTTCAATCACCATGGTAACCATACTGGAGAAAGGAATAATTGCAAACACAAGAAGCCTTATCTGTACTTATATGTTTCCATAGCAATTTTAATGAATTTATAATGAGCTATGATTCTAGTCATACAGTATCACACATATCAGTTTATAATCTCACTTTTATTATAATGACTTTATGTCTTGGACTAACACGATAGAATACATTAGTTCTATTAACAGTTGCTGATAGGTGTTGTGGATTAGTACCTAACTGATCTAGCTCATCACCAGATAAACACAATGAACTATGAGTTAGTATACCAAGATTATCAGCTGCATGGAGGATAGATATGTACATGTACAACATTTGTATATGAATAGATGAATGGATTGATGTATGGATAGATGGATAGATGTATGGATAAATGGATGGATTGATGGAGGAATGGATACATAGATGGATGTAGATGAAGGATGAATACATGAGATAGATGGAGGGATAGATAGACATATATTATAATGAGATGGATCATACCGATAGCTTGTGCTGTCTCCAACGAGTCACCAGTAATCATTTTAACATCAACACCTCCATTAGTTAATTCAGATATAGCTGATATCACCCCTATTCTAGGTGGATCCCACATTCCTATCATACCAATGAAACATAACCTGTTCAGATCTTCACCTTGAGCTAAAGCAATCACTGTGTATGTAATAAGATAGTAAAATATGTATCTCTTCATCCACCCATCCATTCATCCATCCGTCTGTCCATTCATCCATCCATTCATCCATCCATCCATCCATCCATCCATCTATCCATCCATTCATCCATCCATCCATCCATCCATCTATCCATCCATCCATCCATCCATCCATCCATCCATCTATCCATCCATCCATTCATCCATTCATCCATCCACCCATCCATCCATCCATTCATCCATCCATCCATCCATCCATATTACACATACCTCTCAACCCTTGTTTCCCAATTTCAGCTGACACACCCTCAAAATGAGCCCTCTCTTTCAAAGACAATGGCAGATTAGAAGGATACACAGTAGTACAATGACGTAACACAACTTCCAAAGCTCCTTTCATAAACCACACCCCCTTTTCATTCTCCAAACTATTGTTATTTTTACGTACACACACAGCCATCCATTTTTGATCCGAACTAAAAGTTCGTTCATCCAATCTAGTATACCGATCTCTTGTATTACACATACCAACCTATGTGCAGATAAAGAAATAGTACCAAAGAATATATATATATGAATATATTTACTTTTTGACCCAGAAATAAAAGGGCTCCCTCCGTGGGTTGTCCAAGCAATTTATCTCCTTCCAACTGAGCATTGTTACACACACATGCTACCTGAGAGAGAGAGAGAGAGAGATGTTTGTAATAGAGGAATACAGCGGTTCTCTACATACTTCAATTGCTTTGATCACATCAGGATGTGAGTCTATAGTCACCTTCACACCATCACAAATCACACTCCCTACACCATGTGACTTTCGTGAACTTGTCACCTGACAAGCTTTTCTGGATGCTAAGAAAATGATAACAACAATAATTATAAACTCTTCATTCAAACATTTAACTATACATATAATCATATATATATATATATATATAATTATACATGTATAATTATTTATAATACTCACCTTGTATATACACTGTACATACATAACATGTACGATTATAATTATACTGACCTGTATATATTTGTGTGGCTTCCATTATATGTTGAGTTAATGTTCCTGTTTTATCAGAACACACTACATTCACACAACCTATAATAAATATTAATAATATTCACTCCATCTCCACTTCATATCCTTCCTTTACTCTCCCTACATGTCTCTCTCACTCCCTACATGTCTCTCTCACTCCCTACATGTCTCCCTCACTCCCTACATCTCTCCCTTACTCCCTACCTCCCTCTCTCCCTCCCTTCTTACTGTACCTACCTAGTACCTAACTGCCATTCTATCTACCTCCCTTCCTACCTACCTAGTGTTTCTACTACTGGTAATCGTTTCACTATGGCATGTTTTCGAGCCATTCTGATTACACCAAGAGCTAGCGTTACCGTGACAACAATAGGCAGTCCCTCAGGAATGGCAGCAACAGCAAGACTATAGATAGATAGATAGATATATACATAGATAGATATATACGAACCTCACTCCAATAGTGAACATAGTAAGAATATTTCTTCCTTGGAACCAACCAAGTAATAAAATACCACCTGGATTATAATTAAGAGTGGGTGGGGTTATTGGTCACGTGACATATACACTAACCTATAATACATAGTGAATAGAAAGAGAGTTGCTTTCCAAGAGCATCCATATTCTTTTGAAGAGGGGTTTTAGGAGCCTTATAGATATGGGAAGAATATGAATTGTATGTATGGAAAGATAGATGAATAGATAATTATATGGTAGATACCAGGATGAATGGGTGAATAGATACATACATGGGTGGATAGATAGATGATGGATAGATATGTAAATTGATAAATACATGTAGGTAGATGAATAGAATGATGAATAGATTAATGGATAGATGGATAGACAAATAGATAGACAGATAGATAGATAGATAAATATTAGATAAACAAATAGATAGATAGATAGATAGATAGATAGATAGATAAACAATAGTTGGATAGATATTAGATAAACAAATGAATGAATGGATAATTGTTCATTTAATACAGTATATAAATATTCACTTCTTCTGACTGCATCATTTTAAAGACATTTCCAAACTCTGAATTCTCTCCAGTACCCGTCACAATACCCTGTATAATAAATATAATATATATTGATGAACTACCTCTGGACTTATAAACCTTTCCATGTCCAGAGCACACAAACGTTCCCATGAAACAAATATTTGTGAGCTTATCAATACGTCCATTAGTAATATCAGTTCTAGCATGTATGTCTTTACAAGACGGTGTGGTTTCTCCGGTAAAACTAGATTCATCTATTTCTAAATCAGCAGCCTGTAGTAATGTGATATGAATAGACTTGTAATTTAGTTAACTAAAAGTCAGAATGCCAGAGGTTCAGTTATAGTTATAATTAACTAAAATAATACAAATATCGAGCGTAATGAGATCAATATTTGGTATCCATGGATACCAAATTTCTATTGGCTTCCTTATACAATATTACCAAACGACAAGCTTATAAACAAACGATTTGTTTGTGTTTATCATAATACACTAACCTCTGTTAATCTAATATCAGCTGGTATTCTATCACCTACACTTATATATACTAGATCTCCTGGTACAAGAAATCTTGCAAGCATTTCTTGAATCATACCATCCCTGATACTAATAATTATATATAAATAATTAATATATACATGTACATACATACATACATACATATATAAATACGTACATACATACATACATACATACATACATATATATATATACACACATACACACATACATACATACATACATACATAAATATATAAATATGTACATACATACATACATATGTACATACATACATACATACATACATACACATACGTATATACATATATACACTTACCAGTGGCATTTTGGAGGTATAAGTTGAGTCATTGCCTCAAGGGATTTCTCTGATCGATACTCCTATTATTATTAATAATATAATAATAATTATTATTCTTATTAATAATAATTATATTAATAATAATAATAATAATTATTAATATACCTGTACAAAACCGACTGTAACCACAATAATGATAGCCTAAAAAGAAGGGAGGACGAAAAAGAGAGAGGAGGGAGTGAATGAGAAATAGATAACGTATGAAAGGAGACGATTTATCACATACCAGAGTTATACTAATAGCATCATCAAATTCCTTTGTGATTAAACTGATAGCAGCTGAAGATAGGAGAAGAAGGATGAGAGGTTCCTTGAACTATGAGAATAAAGATAAGGAGGTATCCATTATTTAATAGTGTACATTAAGACGCTCTGCGCAATATATTCTCTATTTAATGCCCATTAATGACACGACCTGTTGTGATAAATTCATGTCCATCTACAAGTTGTACTAATTACAAATAATATTAAAACAATATTAATTATTCTAATGTAAAATATTGCGTAATATCTTATCCTATTATTGCCTTATTCCAACTAAAATGGATCACAGCACCTCATTAATATTCATATTACACCGCATATTAATATGGACTTTATATATATACGTATATGTAGACGTGTGGTATATTAATGAGGTACCATTTTTGTAAATTGATGCATTACATATATTTAATATAATTATGTTTATATATTTCACTTACTTGGCTAACATACTTCCACCATAATGGTTCATCTTCACGAATATTCATCTCATTATATCCATGTTTGTGCTTCCTTCTCTCAACCTCTATACTTGATAAACCAACCTCATAATTACTTCTCATCTCACGTACTACCTCTGCTACACTTAGAGCAGCTGCATCCTTAGCTTCCAGTACATCTACATCCATAGTGGTTCCTTCATCACCACCTTCCATGATTAATTAGCCAAGCCCACTATGAATAATTAATTATCTTCATGGTGTATTAATTATAAACTATACAAAGAATTTTGCTGTCATTAATTAAAGAGAAGAGAGTGTAGCTGTAGTATATATAATATATCCACAATTTGGAGCCAATGCAAGTATGAGTAGCTGTATTGCAAACTTGCAATACAAGATCTACAGGTAGTCAGGTACCCAGACTAACATAGACAACAGCAATCTATTTCCCCAGTGTTTAGGAATGTTAGTACCATTTGTGCTTAGTATAACTACACAAGCTATATTATATCATAATGCATACTAATAATAATTTTCGAAAAATGAAAATAGTAGTTCGCGTACAATTAATTGCGCGTAAGTATGCATAGCAACGCAAAATACGCGCGTGTGACACAATCATGAAGTGGATTTTCTCACCTCTTCTCATCATCCTGTTTCCACTCATTAGCACGAATCACACCAATAGTCATGAAGGTATATAGCAAAAATATATTCCATATTGATTTTAATATCTAATGGATGTTTACTATGCTTGACAGATGATGACGACTTGGACATATTTTCTGGTTCTGGATTAGAGGATGATGACGATTACATTTATAATGGAAGAGATAATGCAGTAAAAATCATTTTAGATGCAACACTATCAGATGTATGTACTATTTATATGCACTGTATATGGATTTTCGTATAACTACATATATAATTATTTTAGTGGACAAGTGAGGTTGAACAGAATTTTAAGACATCTATTGCAGCTGCAGTCAATTCATATTGTTCAGATACTAATAGCTGTGATGAAAATAGGCAAAGATGGATGTACGTAAGACTGCAGTCATATATAGTACAGTTGTAGCACTGAGAATACACTGGTGTACACATTCATTCCACATTTTTTCTCACAGTCGTTCAAGTTCTTCGTTGATGTCTGAAGATGTGATGATACTGGATGACTATCCACAAATGGAAGAAGAAGGATTAGCTATTGCCTTTTATGTACATTCCGATGGGACTACACTATCAGGCAGTGATTTATATAAAGCAGTATATGAGTCACTAAGTGATGTAGAGATGGCTATAGGACTGGATATACTGTCAATACAGCTTCTGCAATCTGAGACCGATTCTTCACCATGGTCGATACTAGTTATAGGTGCTACTGTCGTATGTGGAGTCTTTGTGTTGTGTATACTAATCTGTGTGATAGTTTTCTGTTTAGTCATTATCTGGTAAGTGAACATAATAAAAATAATAATTACAGGTACGGTAGCTTTGTGTACATAATCATTAGCTATGAATGTATACACATGTATGTGTAATGTACAAGTTTATAATAATATATATATTATTATTTCATCCATTACAGGAAAAAGAAAACTAGCAATAGAGTTGTGAGAATAAAACCATCACAACTTTAAAATAGAAACCATACCATATTATATCTAATTTTGTTAAACAAAAGTAATATTGAAACACATGTGTATATAAACTTACTGGGTTACCTGTACTGTAAGATGGTTCACAAGTCACTTAGCTTGTCAAAGAGAAGATTTCATGGTCTAATGAGACCAATGAAACTGAAATCTGGTGTGAAGACATCGAGAAAAGAACCTGGACACACACCCTGCTTGCAAGAAATGACTGCTGTAATGAGTTGTTGGAAAGCCAACACTTATGACGACTTACCTTGTAGAAAAGAAATACAGCAATTTGTTCTTTGTGCAGAGCGGGTAAGACAAGAAAGTGGTGAGAAAAAGCAAGTAAAGGACAGGAGTGGTTCAATTAGATACGATACTGAAGAACTCAATAAAAGAATGAGATCATTTGTGTGGCCGCAGTGATAGAAATTATTTCATATATTCGTTTAAATAGAAATCATTCCATTATTATTTACAATCATACAAAAAATAAATTTATGAGATAGAAACCATGTAGTTACTGGAAAGATGAACGTGTAACTCATAAGTTATAATTAACTATAATAGTTATAATTATGTAAATGATTGAGGGGTATTAGATGTTTTGGTTAATGAAATTTAAAAATTGAACCTGTAATTAAATTAATATATATAATTATGAATGTATTAAGTGATCAATAAATGAATCATTAGAATGATCAGGTGATCAATGAACGAATCATTAGAATGATCATGTGATCAATGAACGAATCATTAGAATGATCAGGTGATCAATGAACGAATCATTAGAATGATCAGGTGATCAATAAACAAATCATTAGAATGATCAGGTGATCAATAAACAAATCATTAGAATGATCAGGTGATCAATAAACGAATCATTAGAATGATCAGGTGATCAATAAACAAATCATTAGAATGATCAGGTGATCAATTAAACGAATCATTAGAATGATCAGGTGATCAATATGTTAATGCATGAATCACTGAATGAATGAACAAAAGGTGATATAGATCATGATATATCAATCAAGAACGATCGATACCTGGTTTGGGTGACTTTGGAGATCTCTGAAAGAGGACAAATAATTAAACAATTAATATTAATTAATATTAATTAATATTAATGAATATCATTATAATTATCATACCAAATGTTGTGTGTCCTTCAATTGAGCTATAAGTGCCAACATTTGTCCACGATCTTGACTAACATCCACGCCCACATCAATTAAATCAGACTCAGTAAGCGTAAGAAAAGACTGGATGTCCATCTAATTACAATTTAAAAAGGGGTGTGGTTATGATGAATGGGTCTGGTTTGTCTCACCTCTTCCTCTTCAAATAGAGAGTAATATTTTCCTAACGATACATTATTCAGTACAGTTTTGAGATCTGCAAATAATGGATAGATGAGTGGATAGATAGATAGATGATTGAGTGGATGGATAGATAGATAGAGTGGATGGATGGATGGATGGATTAATAGAGTGGATGGATGGATGAATGGATGGATGGATAGATGATAGAGTGGATGGATGGATGGATCGATGGATGGATGGATAGATGATAGAGTGGATGGATGGATGGATCGATGGATGGATGGATGGATAGATGATGAATGGATGGATAGATGAGTGGATAGATGGATAATTAGAAAGAACACAAGTAGTATAGTTCATGTAATACCTAGTCCTCTGTGTGTAGCTGGTTTTAGTTTGAGTTTATCAAAAGAAGGTGTCTTCGTTAGAGGATCATAATTGAACTGTGATCTTTGTCCTTTATCACCAAATCTTATATCAGTCGATCTCTTCTCAAGAACCTTCATCTTCTGTTTGCCCATGGTTGATGAGATATTAGGTGGAAATCTTCCCTTTGATAAACTGACTGCCTCTCCTTTTTTAAATGAGGGAGCTCCTTTATGATTAACAGGAGAATAGATGAAGTTGAATGGATTAGAAGGTAATGAGCGAGGTGATTTAATTGGAGGTGTATTTCTGCTCATGGGTACAAATTTACCAGATACTGAAGTGGGTTGATCTTTTGAAGGGAAAGCAAGATTTAATCTGGGTTTACGAGTGGGCTTTATTCCCAATGATGGAATAACAGGTTTTTTATGCATAGGTTTATCCTTCGTCTGAATATCAGGTGAGTGTGGTTTTGTAATCTGTTCCACTAACTGCTGTCTCTTTGGAACTTGTAGTGACAAAGGTGCTGGTGGTGACAGCTCACGAGGTGAGGTTGGACTTTTCCTATGAGGTGGTGAAAAATGTTTTGTTATAGCCGGAAGTATGGTATCTCCTTGTTCTGGCTGTTCGGGAGAAGGTGAGCGAAGAAATGGAGAATGATTTCTTGGATGTAAGAACCCTTTAGTGTCAGGCTACGAAAAAAAAAATCACGGTATAGTCAGCTGTTAATCACATGACTTACCTTAATACTGGGTGTACCACTAGCTAGGTAAGCGTTGGATAATCTTCTTTTTATGGCTTCTGTGGATACATCGTCGTCATCTTCTTTATCACTTCCAATAGGGCTTAAGACTTGTGGAGACTAGAGATAAGTTTTTAATAAAATTTAATTTTTAGATTAATTGTGTATAACATTTAAGAGCAGAAAAACACAGAGAAGCTATTTATAATTTATAAGGTTGATAAATCACATATACACATCTCCGAGGAAGTGAATAAGTAATTATTAATTTACTTTCAAGTTTGACCAATCAGATTGCTTAAATTTATGTATCTACTCATAAAAATGAATACCTAACATAGCAAGTGAAATCAAGCAATTTGATTGGTCAACATTATATAAGTCAGTTACTATGTGATATACACTTCATGACTATGACATATCTTTCAATGTACTTATAACAGATATGACACATATCTTTCAATGTACTTATAACAGATATGACACTAGCCCTTCAGAGGGAGTGCTAATGGATATAATATTTCATGATAATCTAATTTCTACCTCTTCTCTATCATCTGTTATTTCTTCCTCTTCTTTCACTGTCATTAGAGGAATTATCTTGTCTTCCTTTTGAGTTAAACGTTGTATTGTAACCTGAGCTATTAACTGAATTATACTTGGATCACCTGATAAATAGATAAATAGATAGATAGATAGATAGATAGATAGATAGATAGATAGATAGATAGATAGAGAGATATATATATATAGATAGATAGATAGAGAGATAGATAGACAAATAGATTTATTGAAAAATAGATAGATAGATAGATAAATAGACTCACCAATGAGAGTAGCAATATCAAAAGCACTTGATCCATTTTGAGCTCTTAAATTGATGTTAGCTCCATAATGAGTTAGTAATCGTGCTACTTCGTAATGTTTATGATGAGCTGCATGCATAAAGGCTGTCCATTGATGAATATGATCCTGAGCATCAACATCAGCTCCAGAATCCAGTAACAATTGACATAACTATAATAATGAGTAAGTATGAGTATACAGTAACATGCTTCTTAGAAACATATGTAATAATTAGAGTATATATGGTACTATACTACAATACATTGTACTATGATAGAAACCCTATACTGGCCTAGTACCATATATACTCTAATTATTTTGTGCTTGCTTATATGAAGCATGAACCAAAGGTTCATTACTTGGCTATTTTTAAATACATGTATGCAGGAGCAAGCAAAATTGAGGAATTATAGTGGCTCTTCATAAACACAATATTTAGTTTGATTATCGTATAAAATGGCTGATTATTGAATATTTGATTAGCAAGCTTTTCAAATTAATCCCAAATTGTGTTCTTTTACCTTCATATTCCCTTTCCTGGCTGCATACATTAGAGGTGTGGCTCCATCTTTATCAATAACTGTAGCAGACACTTTGTGTTTCTTTAATGCTTCCAGCAACATGTCGACATTCCCTTGTTTGACAGCATCGAATATATCTATGTCACTTGAAGGGCTTTCTGTGGAGATGGAAAAGATGAGGATGAGGTAATGAGGGGGGAGAAGGGGGAGGAGGAGGAGGAAGGAAGGGAATTATGCTAGTTATATAATATAATATATTACATAACTAACATAATATTTGATGTTCTTAAGAACAGTAGAGTATTAATGATACATCAAACATACTAGTTTAACAATAGTTCATCACTTCACATAATTCTACATGTAGATGTATTTAAAATATTTGTAATAAAAATGTTCGGCCTCTCTGACAGGGCCAACAAAAAATTATTTTAGACTCATCAAGTGTCCTCCCCCACGGAAATCTTTAGTAAAAGGCGAAAGATTTATTCGTTTTGAGGGAAGACCAGAGATAAATTGTCTGAGCTCAAATGCTTGACTTATATATCCACAGTAGGCATCATCCTCTTGTGGGTTTGTTATATAATAATATTCATTATTGAGATTCCAGGAAACACATTAAAAGACTATTGTCAAACTATTGTCAAATATTTATCATTAACACCCTCTTTGTGGTTTCAATAATGAATATTATTATATAACAAACCCACAAGAGGATGATGGCTACTGTGGATATATAAGTCAAGCATTTGAGCTCAGATAATTTATCTCTGGTCTTCCCTCAAAACGAATAAATCTTTCGCCTTTTACTAAAGATTTCCGTGGGGGAGGACACTTGATGAGTCTAAATTAATTTTTTGTTGGCCTCCTCAGAGAGGCTGAACATTTTTATTACAAACATTTTAAATACATGTAGAATTATGTGAAGTGATGAACTATTGTTAAACTAGTATGTTTGATGTATCATTAATGCTCTACTGTTCTTAAGAACATCAAATATGCTACAGTGTTTTATTTAACACTACACACTAATACCCGAGAGGTGAGGGTGATGAGAGAATGATGAATTAACAAAAGAGGATTCTTACATACCTAGTAGCTCTTCTGATAATATTGATACAACATCAGACAGACCTAGGGCAGATGCCAAATCTATAGCTCTCTTATTATTAACATCTCTCATTTCTCGTACTGCCCCATGTCTTAATAGCTGTGTAATGACTGGAATGTGATTATTAAGAGACGCTAACATCAGAGCCGTCCATCCAGTAGACTGTAAACGTGTATTCACATTGGAACCATGGTAGAGAAGCTTAGATACAATTGCCTCACTACCACATTGTGCAGCAGCCATTAATGGAGTTATTGAAGAGACATCATCAGTTGTGTTAATAGCAGACCCTTTCTCAAGTAATACCTGAACCACTGTCATGAACCCACCCTGAGCAGCAGCTACTAATGGGGTAGCCCCCCAGTTATTGAATAAATCAATAGTAGCACCATTTTGTAATAGAGTATAGACAACTTCATGATGGCCGTAGCAGGAGGCTTGGAGCAGTGCTGTCCATCCGTAATGATTCTGCTGGTCTACATCAACTCCATTTTGTAGCAGTAGACGAACTATTTTCTCTTCTCCATTAGCAGCTGCATACATGAGAGGCGTAGATCCCTCCTCATCAAAAACATTCACACCCACAGACGAGATGTAACTACGCATTCTTTCTTGATCACCTAACTCCGCAGCTAATAATATTTCCCTAAACTGATCCATTATCTATTTCAAAAAATACAGTGTATGAATATAATAATAATAGTTATAATTAGATAATATTATTCATTACTGTGATATAGAAATAATTAATTTAACGCACTCTGAGAGACTGAAGCAGCAACTCCAGTAATTAATATATAGTATATATATATATATATATATAAGTATAATTATATATATATAAGTATAATTATATATATATATATATATATACATACACATATATAATTATATATATATACATACACATATATATATACACATATATAATTATATATACATACATGTACACAATAATTTACTTGTAAAAAAATTATATATATATATATATATATATAATAATTATTATTTAATTACTATTCTGTTACATAATATATATATATATATATATATGATTATGATAATTTATGATAATTATGATATAATATAATGTACATAAACTAACTTACTATAGTGGATTCTTCAAACTTCAAAGGACAATTATCATTTTTCACAGCATACTTTAAATAAGAATAATTATGGTACTAATTTATTTTAATCTAATTAATTATTTATTATGTTAATTCTTTTTGTAACTCATTAAAAGCTTTCGATAGCCTCTGAAATTTTCCCTCCATAGCTTTTCGCTCATTTGCTGTTTCCGATAGCAATCGTCTCATTTCGTTCTCAACCTCCACTACTCTCTCCTTAGCAACCATTAATTCTTTATCTTTCTCTTCAATCTCTTGTTTCATCTCTCCTCTAATTAAAGTCTCTTGAGTGATAAGTTGCTCTTTGAATTTCTGTTTTGATAAATTTAATTGATTTCTAGCTTCTCTGTATTAGGAGAAAGGATGGATGTATGGACAAAGGATGAATGGATGAATAGATGGATAGATAATTGAGTGGATGGATGGATGAATGGATGAATAGATGGATAGATAATTGAGTGGATGGATGGATGAATGGATGAATAGATGGATAGATAATTGAGTGGATGGATGGATGGATGAATGGATGAATAGATGGATAGATAATTGAGTGGATGGATGGATGAATGGATGAATAGATGGATAGATAATTGAGTGGATGGATGGATGAATGGATGAATAGATGGATAGATAATTGAGTGGATGGATGGATGGATGAATGGATGAATAGATGGATAGATAATTGAGTGGATGGATGGATGAATGGATGATGGATAGATAATTGAGTGGATGGATGGATGAATGGATGAATAGATGGATAGATAATTGAGTGGATGGATGGATGAATGGATGAATAGATGGATAGATAATTGAGTGGATGGATGGATGGATGAATGGATGAATAGATGGATAGATAATTGAGTGGATGGATGGATGGATGATTGAGTGGATGGATGGATGGATGGATGAATGGATGAATAGATAATTGAGTGGATGGATGGATGGATAATGGATGGATGGATATATGGACAGAGGAATAGAAGAATAGATGGAAGGATAGATGAATGAATGGATGGATGAAGGATGGATGAAGGATGGATGAATAATAATTATGATTAATGAATATAGATGGAGTCAGGTGGCTACAGCCCTAATGGACAGATGGTATTGAACAGATGAATATCTTATTAATAGAGTTATACATACATACACACACATTACCTTGCTTCTTGTTTGGCAATACCTCCTTCTTTCTCTATCTGCTGTTGACGCTGTTTAGATTTCTCTTGTAGCTGATGTATACTGTGTTCTAATGATGTAATGACACTGATCCTATCCTCCCATTGACCTTTTAATAACCTGTAAAATATATAAAATAAATAAACACATATAATGTAGAATACAATAAATAATTAATAGTACAATACCATGAAATAACAAACAGACGAAATAAATAAACATTTAATAAAATTAATTAATAAAAATAAACAATGAATAATTTAATTAATAAATAATTAAATAAACAATGAATAAAATTAATAAACAATAAAAATAAATAAACAATGAATAATTTAAAAAATAAACAATGAATAATTTAATAAATAAACAATATAACAAACACAGTATATAAACATGTAACTCCTCTCTTCATTCTCGAATATCCTTTCTCCCTCCCCATCTCCCTCTCCTCTTCCTCTTGGATATCTTCTTGCCCTCCCCCTCTCTCTCTCCCTCCCCCCTTCTCTCTCTCCTCTTCCTCTCTCTCTCCTCTCCCTCCCTCTCTTTCTCTCTCTTCACCTATATTTCTCTTTCCAAGTCCCTTCTTTCTCTGTTATCTCATGAAGATGATCCTCCATTGTCAGTTTCTCTTCGTTCATCATATCTAACTGATCTTGAAGAACCTGAACATTAGCTCTCTCTTGTTGTAACTCGCTATGAATATTCTGAAACCGGTTTGACCAGTCTGACTGGATTGATGATACTTCATTCTTGTGAGTACTATTTTGCTATAGAACATAATTACGAGAATATCACTGATAATAAAAGATTTGCCTATTTGAGGTTAGTACCATGAAATAGATCTTGAATGTATCTACATATCTATTTATGATACATATATCATCTATCTATTTACAATCCATATATCATCTTTCTATTTATGTACAATGTACATATATAATTTATCTTGTGACAGATATATAATCTATTTATTGATCATACATATATCATCTATCTATACTACCCACATATACATGTATGTACCTCTTTTAATTTCTGTATAGTATTAGAATGATCCTCAATAACCTTATCCTTAACTCTTAATGAAGTAGAAGCAGTCTGTATAATAATGGCAAATAAATGTACTCTACTATCAGTACTATATCCCCTTCCTCCCTCCCTCCCCCCCTCACTCCTTCACTTCCCCCCCAACCCCCCCCCCTCACTTCCTCCATCCATCCCAACCTCTCTCCCTCTCCTAAACACTAAACACGTACCTCAAGTTTATCTCTTAGTTCTTTGGTCTCTCTAGTGAGTGTCTCTATCTGTCCCTCCATTCTACCTCTATCTTGAGCGAGTGTAGCTCCCTGTAGTGCTAATTCCTGACCCCAAAGTTTACGTTCCTCTCGTAAACCTGCAATGACAGATTCCTGTGCAGTCACTTTAGCAGAGAGACGACAATTCTCCTAAAAATGAGAAAAAGGTAGTGTCTCCATGTTATCTCATCTACCCATACAACCATCCATTCATCCATCTACCTACCTACCTACCTACCTACCTACCTACCTACCTACCTACCTACCTACCTACATGAACGTACCCATTGTATTGTCATTGCTTCATTCCTTATCAGCCATGCATCTGTCCATGTGTCCATCCATCCGTCCATCTGGCTGCCAGTCTGTCCATCCATGCATCCATCTGTCAATCCGTCCATCCATCCATCAATCCATCCATCCATCCATCATCCATACTTGTTGTAAGTTATCAAATCTTGCTTCTAGTTTACTCCTAGTATTACCCTCACTCTCCAGTAGTTTTACTTTCTCTCTCAACTCACTCAACATCTCTTGCCTACATGTAATCAGTTCAGTCATACGAACTTTCTGTTCCTTTACAATCTATAGTATACAAAAATATACTGACATGTCACAAAAATATCCAAAGTAAATATACTGGGATGTATGACTATTGTAGAATACTTACAGAAGTTAGTTCAGACACAAGTCCACTTGCTTTTCCTTCTTTCTCTTTCAGTGTTGTCAGCTCATTTTTACATGAAGTGTATTCATCAGACATCTTCAAATGAGTCTGTTCCAACTACACATACATACATACATACATACATACATACATACTTATATACATACATACATACATACATACATACATACATACATACATACATACATACATACTTATATACATACACACATACATACATACATACATACATACATACATACATACATACATACATACATACATACATACATACATACATACATACATACATACATACATACATGTACCTGTTGATAACGTGCAGCTTCTATTCTAAGAGCAGCTCTAAACTCCTCCTCTAAATCACGATATGATTTCTGTTGCTGTTCTAGTCTAATCCCAAAATAATACAAGCTTAGTATAACTGATGTCAGTATGTCTGTATGTACATTTGTATGCATGTATATTCATTGTATGTATGTATGTATGTATGTATGCATGTATGTACGTACGTATGTATGTATGTATGTATGTATGTATGTATGTATGTATGTATGTATGCATGTATGTATGTATGTATGTATGTATGTATGTATGCATGTATGTATGTATAAATGTATGTATGACATACCTTTCTTTGTGTTGATTCACAATTCCTTCCATTCTCATTCTTTCCTTTTCTAATTCTCTTTCAAGCATTCCTTTAATATCCTGAGTATTAGGAGGCTTGATTCTTTCTAGTTCTCTTCTGAATGAATAAAGGAACTATGATTGACATAGATAGAAAGATAGATAGATAGATAGATAGATAGATAGATAGATAGATAGATAGATAGATGGAAGAATGCATTTAATTACTGATGATCTTTTTCTCTAGTAGCTAGTAACTCTTGTAGATCATGAATCTGTTGTTCTAGTTTCTTTGTCACATGATGTTGTAATGTGACTTCTCTCTCATTAGTAGCAGCATGTATCTCAGCATCTCTTAGTCTCTGACTCTGTAAATTATTAGTATATGTCAGTATATTATCTGTAATTCTGAAGTATAATTATGTTAGTATATTATCTGTATATTATCAATATACTATTACAAGTGTCTGTATACATACATACATACATACATACATTTTGTATTCTCTCTTTCTCTATCTTATCAAGTTGTTCTTCAAGACTCCTTAATAAATGTCCTTGGTCACCAAATCTCTTTCTTAAAGTTTCCAATTCACGTACAGTCTCAGACTGGTTTGACTAGTAAAACAAGTATATCAGGATTATAATAACAGATGGTATTAAACACAGAAGGTATCCATTAAATACTAACATACATAGTATACCTGTAGTGTGTCTCTTTCTTGTGTTATATTAATGAGTGTTTCTCTCTCTTTATTAAGAGATGTGTTGAGTTGTGTAATACGAGAGGTATGTATTTCATGCTTCTTCTGCCATTCATCAACTGAGGAGGAAAGATGAATGACGGAAGATAAGATGAGGAGGAGGAGGGAGAGAAAGGAGGGAGAGGAGAGGAGGAGAAGGGGGAGATGATGAGGAGGGAGAGGAAGGGATGAGAGGAGGAGGAGGAGGAGGGGGAGATGAGGAGGGAGAGGAAAGGGCAAAAGGAAGAGATAGTTGTCTCTCAACCTTGTAATTGCAAACTCCTGACATGTTCAGCTAACTTCACAGCAGCTTGTTCTGCTTTCCATCTTCTCTCTCTCTCATCTTCAAATTCTCTTTGTTTTAAGGTACCCTAATTATTACACCACATTGTACATACATGTATATATCTACATGTATGTTAGTACATACATACCTGAGTCTTCTTTCTTCTAGAAGATTCTGATGACACATGTAAATGACTTCTCACTATTTTATCATCTTTAATACTCCTTATACCTAACTCTAAATATTACATACATACATACAAACCAAGTCATGGGGCTAGTGTCAATATATCATATGTATATGCAACAGATATATAATTATTATATATATGTATACATATATACTTCTACATACTTGTATTAACATTGTTTCCTCTTCCTTCTCTTTCTCTTGTAGTCTGTTTCTTAGGGGGACTACTATCAGAATCACTAAGAGATACCTCTCTCGTCTCTAAAGGTCAAAGTTCAGTTTAATAACATATATTATAATTATACTAAATTATCATTTCACTTACTGGGTTTTGTAAGTTTCCTCACAGTAGAACTCTTCAACACCTACATGCATACACAATTACGCATGTATATATACATACATACAGTGTATGTTGTGACTTGATTCAAAACCTGTCCTATTTAAAAAATGGGTTTGTCTACTCTGATTTCATGTACTCTTTAAAACCTCCTAACTCAGGATGCTCCAATATGACTCCATCAGAACCTGAACCCCAAACTAATTATGAATCCCAAACCAAAACTAAAAATATTGAAATTCTAATTGTGCGTATATCAAAATATTTTTTTAAGTTTGATGTACGTACATCCATACCTATTTCTGGATCTCACATAAAAGTTTGGAGTTACGTACGTACATGTATAGGTCTGAAACTAGTAATTGGGTTAATTGGTACATTTATATACATGAGCATATACATGTACATATGTATCAGAGTGGGAAATAACAGAGCTCCAGTGCTCATTTGAGTACCAAAATTAGCTTAAGGAGCACCAGATTTTGAAATGACAATGCATGCTAGTTGTACTGTGGTGAGCATTGGTGACGGAATTGCTCACTAAAAGTTGCAGGCTTATTTCCTGCCCTGATATGTATGTATATACCCTATATGGTATTTGCTAACATTATTGGTTTGACTTTTTTGCAGTAGGTCTGACAGCTGTTGTTCCAATACAATCAGGCGTGAATCATAATTCTGGGGGGTGGGGTTTCTCTCAGTTTTGGTAATAGCTGGTTCCTGGCTGATATTAGGACGATATCGTTGAAGTACCATGTCTATACGTGGTGTTTCTAATGTGTCCTGCAGGTGAAGTTAGAACATGTGACCAAGTGTCATGTGATTCAATAGTGCAATTCGATTCGTTTGTACTAACTTGATCATTAGTGCTTGATGTTTCTAAAAAGTCCAGATACATATCCAATCCTGTAAAAATTAATTATTATGAAGATGAGAACATACTGTACAAACACACCTTCAACTGTAGCCATCGCTCATTTAGTGTACACCTGTTAAATATTAACTTTTCGTGGAGCTGCGATGGCCGAGTGGTTAAGGCGTTGGACTTGAAATCCAATGGGGTCTCCCCGCGTAGGTTCGAACCCTACTCGCAGCGTTTATTTTTTTTCCCCCTTCAGTTGCATTATCACGTGACTCAGATAGGATTTGGGTAATAATTCAGGTGATTCTAGCAGGAAAGATCATTTGACATGAGTGATATGATATATACAAGTGCGACAGTAAATTATGGCCAGTGGTATAAGATCATGTGACATGGGGAAAGGTTCATGGAACTGATATACGTATATATACGTACATATAAATACATGTGTACATAATTGATTCAGTTACCGCTGCATTCAACTAAATAAATTATTTGGTTGTCAATGTCGACTTAAAATCAGTCCTGATCTATTATACTACAGCTAATTATACTACTTAACTTTTAATAATTATAATTTAATAATAACAAGTATTACTTCCTGGAGCTGAAAGGTCACAGTGATTTGTGTTATTTAATGTAAGTGTATTATATATTATAACATATTATCAGGAGCCCATGAAAAAACCACAGGTTTTTTCATGGGCTCCTGATATTATATACATCATCTAATTCTTTATCATGTTCTACAGGTCATATACTGAGTGATGACTACCAATACTACACAATATAATATCTGTCAATATTGTGATAACATCTATCAAGATCCAAGAATCCTTTCTTGTCTCCATTCTTATTGTCTACAATGTATCACTAAGCTACATGTTGAGGGTACTACCTCTATCACATGTCCCACTTGTAATCAATCCACTACTATACCTGATGAAGATGTGTCTTCTCTTCCACGTAATGTCCGATTAAGTGAAGAAACTAAACAAGACAAGATCTTACGTAAGGTGACCTCCACTTCTCCTCCTCCATGTGACTCATGTGATGAAAACTCTCCTATAGCTTACTGTACAGAGTGTGATAATCTCTTGTGTAGCGTGTGCTGGCAATATCATCAAGGGCTCAAACTTTTGCGTTCACACTCTTCCTTCACTCTTAAAGAAGCTCAGAACATGAGTCGAGATAAACTCATCAAGATGCTACCCTCCTCTTCTTCTTCATCTCCCATGTGTCATGATCATGATGATCAGAAACTTGACTTATATTGTAAACAGTGTACTATTCCAGTGTGTGTCAAGTGTACTATTATTAGTCACAAGGGTCATCCAGTTCATGAGGTGAGTAAACAGATCATACAAAACAAGGAGGAGATACAACAAGATCTAGAGGGATTTCCAGTGTCTCGGGAACATCTCAAGGAGGTCATGACAGCTGGTGAAGAGATGAAGAAAAAGATCAAAGCTCGTAAGAATGAGGTGGACACTATCATTCGACAAGCATTTGCTAAACTTCAACAGCTTCTTCATCAACGTGAGGAAGCCTTGTTAGGTAAATGTAGTGAGGAAGCCATGGCCAAGGAGGCACGTCTCTCTATTCAACTGGAAGGTATTCAACGTCTGTTAGAGTCCATGGGTAATTGTCACTCTCTTACCTCCATTGCTACTAGTGAGTACAGTGATGTTGAGTTACTCTCTATTGCTCATACACTACACAACAGATCTATTAATCTTCAACAACAGTTCTCAGAGATCTCTCTCGACCTTTGTGAGTCACCCAATATATCAGTAGAAGTTAATACTGATACACTAGCTACTATGATAACAGAGTTTGGATGTGTATCTGATACCTCTCCTAGTAATAGTGCAGCTGTAATACCTCGTAACAGGTTGGCTGTAGGAGCTGAGATGAAAGTCAAGGTGGTCTCTAGGGATATCAGAGGACAGGAATTAGATCATGGAGGAGAAGTGGTGAGAAGTAGACTCACTCCTGTTGGAAAGAGAAGTATAGAATGTCAAGTTACAGATAATGATGATGGTACATATCTTGTCTCTGTTACACCTCAACAATCAGGTCAACATAAGCTCTCCATTACTATACATGGTCAGGATATCCAGAGTAGTCCATTTGACCTGAGTGTGGTCACACAACGTGATTACACTAAACTCAAAGATCCAGTACAAACAATTACTGGAATTAATAGTCCCATGTATATTGCATTCTCTGATAATGGTGACATGTTTGTCACTAGTGATACTGACCATTGTATACATGTGTATGATAGTAGTGGGAAGAAGAAGACTACCATTGGTTCTTATGGAAGTGGTGAGCTACAGTTTCAATCACCTTATGGAATAGCTATCAGTGGAGAGGTAGTTTATGTAGCTGAGAGTGGAGGAAACAGGATTCACAAGTTGACAACAGGAGGAGAGTTTCTTGGTACCTTTGGACAGAATGGGTCTGATGATGGACAGTTTAATGGACCACATGGCATAAACATTAGTCCTGAGGGAAAGATGTATGTGGCAGAAAATTACAACAGTCGCATCCAGGTATTCCATTCTGACTGGACTCTATCTCACATTATTGATGGGAAGGTATCAGGTGATGGAAGTTTCAATAGTCCATATGGTATTGCTTTTGATATATCAGGTGATGTTCATGTGACTGGATGTAGTTCCAATTCAGTGACAGTCTTTACTCCTAGTGGACAGTTTGTACGTAAGTATGATCAAACACATTTGAATTGTCCAATTGGTATAGCTATAGATTCAGCAGGTTATTCACTAGTAGCGAACTATTTTTCAAGTTCTTTGTCCATATATGATCCCAGTGGAAGATTTATCCATTCAATAGTAGGATTTATTCTTCCAATTGGAGTATCAGTATCACCTGATGGATCAGTATGGGTGTCTAATCATAGTAATAGTAGACTTGTAAAGTACTGATACGTCAATTATTATTACTAGTTTTCTATATTTGTTGTGTTTCTACGTAAATATTAATTTTTAAATTTAAAAAATTCACAACTGATTTTAAAATAGGTTTTTGATGAAGAATGAACATCAATTAATCAGAATGTGGGTGTGGTTCATTTAGTTTAATAGACACACCCATTTTAATTATCCTAATCCATCCAAGAATCCAAGATAATAACCACATTGGCCACAAGAGAAGTGTACTTAGAGGAAACAACCACACCCCTGAGAAATAATGAGATGAGTATGATAAACTAGTGCCTTGTAATAATAGATGAAGTGATGAATTCGATAGTTCTTGAAATGAGGAGGAAGAGGGGAAGAGGAGTGTGTAACTGAAACATAAATAGAACAGTAGAAATGGAGGGAATACTATCATAAGAGAAATATGAGACCTGTATATGAATGAGAATATAAATATAATGATAAAACCACAGAAATGACAGATAGAACTAGATGTACGACATACACATACACGTACACATGCATACACACATACACATACATACACAGAGACAGATAAAGACACAGACCCACAGACAGAGACACAAGCAGACATAGACAGACACAAACACACAGTCACACACAATACACAGACAAACACACAACAGATGGACACACACATAATACACACACAGAGTCACAGATATTGACACACACATAGTGCTCACCATATATTTTTTGATGTTGTTAGTGAGAGTGGTATGGATAGAGATATCGTAATAATGAGAGAGAAAGCAAAATGCATCAATGCTAAACTATAAAGACATATAGCAATGAGAAGAAGAAGAACTGATGAAGAGACATGATAAGAATCCTCTGATAAAGATATTCTGAAGGAAAGAAAAGAAAGAGGGTTTCTATAGATCAAACATGCATTGCTTAAGAGAATCTTTAATTAACATGATTATAATAATAGGTGTGTGTGGACAATTGTACATATACATTATATATGTATTATATTAGTTAAAGCACTGGTGCGAGTGCTGTAGGGAAATATAGCACAAGGAGTGAGGTCGAGAAGCTCATGCAGCACGAGGTGTAGCCAAGTACCGTATGAGGCTTTGAGACCCCACCCCCCAGCACAGCACAAGCAAAACTGGTGCATTATAGTAGTTGGATGTTGCCAGCGATGGAGAAGAAGAATGAAGTACAGTAGTTGGTGTTCTTTCACTAAACAAGAGATAAACGCATTGTTTTCTAGTGCTATGAACAACATCA
>OX345642.1:7077006-7082006 GCA_947044365.1 Petrosia ficiformis | reverse complement strand
TCATGCTTTTCTCACTTCTTTTAGAGTCCTAATACCTCAAAAAGAAGAACAAGTCACGTGATCACCACATGATCAAACCTTAAAAGAAAATGGCTGCTGGGTGGAAACAGGCGTTTGGCACTGTCTTCAGATATGCTTCAAGTTTAAGCAATGGAGGAAAGGTGAGGCAATTGCTATAGATGAGTTGATACGTATGTAATACATATGTATAAAAGTATAGTTGCTGCCCTTTGTAGTTAAAGAATATTTGATACAATTATTTGTTTTGATCATCTATCTATCTATCTATGTAATTATCTATCTATCTATCTATCTATGTAATTATCTATCTATCTATGTAGTAATTATATATGTGTATAATATAATTATAAATGGTAATCCTATCCACAGAATGTATCAGGGAAGACATTTAGACTTGTGAGTATCAGTGTAATAAACAAACATACACTAATATATATATATATATATATATATATATATATATATATATATATACATTTATGTTTTCATAAATCAGTCTCCTAGATTTTTTGGAATAGTAGCAGCAACTGGTTTAGGAACAGGGTTTGCATTGTCAACCATATCAGCTGAAGATCTTGAACTCCATCCTCCTCATTACCCATGGAGTCATAATGGAGTATTCTCAGCTCTGGATCATAAAAGGTATGGCCATTGTTGATCTTGTGGCAATTCGATATGATCACATGGCAATTCGATATGATCACATGGCAAGTCGATCTGATCTCATGGCAATTTGATCTGATCACATGGCAAGTTGATCTGATCTCATGGCAATTTGATCTCATCACATGACAAGTTGATCTGATCTCATGGTACACTGAATCCATTCCGTCGGTGTTGATCTTGTGGAAATGAGTCCGAGCACTTTTAAACTATTGTCATTTTTTGAAATTCATTTACTCTCATTATCAGGGAATTAAAATTGTGTGGTGTCTTAAGACACTAATAGTAGACACCACACATACCTCTGCT
Source organism: Petrosia ficiformis (assembly GCA_947044365.1). Taxonomy (NCBI): domain Eukaryota; kingdom Metazoa; phylum Porifera; class Demospongiae; order Haplosclerida; family Petrosiidae; genus Petrosia; species Petrosia ficiformis. The sequence continues at coordinate 7,081,013 of OX345642.1, read as the reverse complement.
ATTATATATAATTTCAAATCATTATACCATTAATTCTATTGTGTATCTTTTATTTAGTATAAGACGAGGATATTTAGTTTACAAAGAGGTGTGTTCAGCTTGTCATAGCATGAATTTTATAGCATTTAGAAGTCTTGTTGGTGTGTCACATACTGAAGACGAAGCTAAAGCATTAGCGGAAGAAGTAAGAAAATATGTATCTCTGTTAATCTATCTAATTATCGTAGTCTTTAATCTATCTATTTATCCATTTTTTCATCTATCTATCTATTGTTTTTAGTATGAATATCCAGCTGATCCTGATGAAGAAGGAAATCCGACTACAAGACCAGGGAAGCTAAGTGACTATTTCCCAGAACCATATCCAAACGAAGAAGCTGCCAGATTTGCTAATAGTGGTTAGTACAGCGTTAATTATGTGTGGGTGTGGCTATTATTAATTTGATTAAATCTCACGGGGGCATTCCTTTCTGATCTCTTAATTAACTCATATTTTCCATAGGAGCACTTCCTTCCGATCTCTTAGTATTCTATAATTAACTCATTTTCCACAGGGGCACTCCCTCCCGACCTCAGTCTAGTCTGTCTTGCTCGTCACGGAGAAGAAGATTACATTTTCTCCATTCTCACTGGTTATACTGATCCTCCAGCGGGTACAGAAGAGTTAGCTGAAGGAATGGCATATAATCCGTATTTCCCTGGAGGAGTTCTAGCCATGCCTCAACAATTATTTCAAGATTCAGTGGAATATGATGATGGTATATAAAGTGTATATGTACATATATCAATGCACTTCTCTAATTAATGCCCTCCAGTAATAATAGTTCTATATGACACATGGTTTTGTAATTAAATAATTTTATTTCATGAATACATAGAAATTGGGACAAGTCAATGTTGCATATATTTTTATTGTTCATCTTGTTATGTCTGTCTGTCTGCAGGTACACCTGCTACTGTGAGTCAAATGGCTAAAGATGTTAGTGTGTTCCTGAGATGGGCAGCAGGTAATCTATTAGTGTTGGTTTAGTTATAACTGAAACCCCTTTTAGTAAGACATTGTTACTTTTAGTTAACTAAACTATAACTAGTCTACTGTACTAAATATATGAAAAATGGCTAATAATGGGTTAACTAAAACTAAGCTTTATAATACCTTTAAGTATAATTATAACGAAAAGTGGTCATTATTGTCATAATTAAATCTATGCATTTATGCTATGTCTTATCCATCAATCTGTCCATAATAATTATTCATAATCTATTTATTCATTTGTTCATCTATCTATCTATCTATCTATTTATATGCCATTCATATCCATTTGTCGACTATATTCACACAACACATACACAATTTAATCTCTTATTAATGTATTGTTTGTCAACAGAACCAGGACATGATGAGAGAAAAAGAATGGGAATGAAGGTAGACAGATAAGAATGTTAAATTGAGGGCTACTTAATTATATATTTAATTGTCTTCAGGTCATCATGATTTTATCAACCGTCACCTTAGTTGTTTATTACTGGAAGAGACAAGCTTGGAATGTGATTAAAACAAGGAAGATTGAGTATCGTGAAAGACGTCCATAAGTGTAGCAGAAACATATTATGTTTAGTGAACTATTGTGTAATATCTAGCATTTATAATATTATTTAACAATTAATAATATAATTATAGTCATTTTGGAGTTAAAATTATTATATCGCATCATCGAACATCCGGCTTGGCGTGTTGAGCACGTGATCCTCCTCGCCGCAAATTTCACTCCTCCGTATAAGTTTGCTGCACTACTAGCTTGCTCTGCTTCTTTGTGTTACTTGCATAATAGGGATTTGTTTTAATTTTGAAAATGGCAGCGAGAGTACTTTCAGGTTCTGTTAGTGACGAGGATGTACGAGAAATGTATGAAGATGTCAGAAACGATTCGTCAGACACCTTGTGGTAATGTGGACACTATTATTGTGTGTGACACAGTATTGTGTGTATATAAATTATGTTATAGTTCTTACCTTTGAGAAATTTATTTTCTTTATGATGCTATACAATTTTACTGCATAAAATTATATAATTATTGTGCATTATATATATATATATATATATATGTGTATATATACATAACCTTAGTGAAGCCTCTATTGTTGCTAATTATCAGCTGATGAACATTTCATAAATAGAAAATGAGATAATCTTATTTATGTTAATAGGGCTGTTTTTAAATATGGTGATGCAAAGACACTTGAAGAAGCTGCCATTGGAGAGGACTATGAGGAATTTCTAGGCTTTTGTGGAGGTTTGTGGCATATATATCATTATATTTAATTTAGGACTTTTTTTTGTGGTACGTATATATTATGTCTTGTTAATGACAGAGAGTGATAGGCTGTTTGGCTATGTGGCTTTTGAAACTGGTGATGAAATGAGTCGACGAAAGAAATTTGCTTTCATCACATGGATTGGACCATCTGTCACACCTTTGAAGAAGGCCGCTGTATCAACAGACAAAGCATTCCTCAAGGCTATTTGCAATGTATGTTTCGAAATAGATAACATTAATGATTATGTATTTGTAAATAACATAGCGAGGGAAGGATTGGTTAATTTCCATATTCAGCTAAGTCAATTATTACATTAGTACTTATCTGATGTAGTAATAATCTCATATAAGTACTAACAGGACGCCATTGTTTGTCCTAAAAGACAGGGTCGACAGAATGTAGGAAAACGTTATCACTAAAATGGTAATAATTTAATTGTAATATTCAAAATAAGATGGCGATATGATGAATAGCCGTCCAATCCAAGGATTATATATTTACCCATCTATATCTGGGCTAGTTAAGTGAATGTTGGTTCTAAATTTGTTTCTCTCTCAAGTTAAAGTAGATTTGCATGTGTATGCATGCTTGTATTAGTATAGAAGCTGAATGGTATATATTGTATTCAACTTTCTCTTTTTCTTAACAGCAATTTGGTAAAGAGATTTTGGCCGATGAATTAAAAGACCTTCAATACGATAAAATATACAAGGAGTTAGAGAAGGCTAGTGGCGCAGCTTACGGTACTGGTAAATAGATCTATTTGGGAACACTCTTTGCCGGCAATTACAGATGTTGTTTTGAGTAATTTTTTTTTCCTATTATAGTTTGTGTGTTAATTGTTTAGTTAATATAATCACACATTTTAGTTTAAAATAATTATATTATATTAATATTAATTAACACTCAACTGGTATCATATCGTTATACCATAGTATAATATATATTAGATCTGTAGTTGTTAAAATTTACTTCCATAATATTCTTCTTTTTTTTTTTTTTACAAATCAATTAATCTCTTTATTACATTCTTGTGGTTAAAGGAATGTGTTATATAATAGTATTTGGAGCTAATCCAAACAGCTGTTTCAATACTGTACATAACCTGATCCACAAATCTTCTCATACATTAAATGCCCAAATAAGGTAACGTTTTTGACTATATGGAATGTTGTGGTAAGTACTGTGTACTTAAGAAAACAATATAATTTTTACTAATGTTGCTGTGGTTTATTATTTGATGGAGAGCTCTCTTTAGGAGAAGAGGAGGTTGAAGTTTGTGAGATTCCCATAGCATTATGTAGTGAAGATAAAGAAGCTACATCTGATGGCTTCACCTATAAGGTGAGAGAGAGGGTGATATTGTGGTGCTTTGTTCTATTGCTATTACTAACATTTGTTGTCATGGAAACCAGTTCAGAAGTGACTTGAGAAGCTATGAAGGATCGTAAAATGAATTTTATATGTACATATACACACACACACACACTCATACATACATACACATACAGACATACATATATATGCATACATACATACATATACATACATACATACATACATACATACATACATACATACACACATAAATATGTACATACATACATACATACATACATACATACGTACATACATACACACATACATACACACATATATGTGTACATACATACACACGCAAACCTGTG